>JACXGM010012231.1:0-24202 GCA_016801145.1 Umbra pygmaea | reverse complement strand
CCCGTTGTGACACTTGTCCCGCTTCTTGACGTGGGTTTAACGACTTCTAAAAATGATGTAATACACTTTTATTTCAATGGTAAGGTACTTTACAATCAGAATTGATTGGCAATCAGCTGCAGTTACTTCTGTTTAATGTGGTATTGATTGCCATTGGTTAATGTTTACAATAAATCAACCTATCTACAATGAACAGAGAGAGAGAGTTAGATAGAGAATATGGTGGGGAAGCAACTTAAAAAAAGGGCACCACTCTTCTCGTCAGAGGGACTTGAAGTTTTGCTAGACGAGCTGAGCTTGTACAAGCTTGGCAAGCGCAGGTTTTTGCCGAATAAAAAAATTGACATGGACTAAACGGCTCCGCGGCCGGCGCCGTCTTTGATTCAATACAAGGACACGTTGGATCGCTGCCATAGTTGGTTGCTTACTGGACACCACCATGCTTACCCATTTATAGATCTTAGCCATTTAGAGCCAACTTGTTTGCCATACTTTAGTTATCAAAAGTGATTGCCAATTTAAACGCTTTAATGACATTACGAAATAGCCTAGGCTAATTACCACATATTAGTTCTGATACCAAATAAAGTCAATTTCATAAATAGGCCTGTATCCATTGCAAACATATTTTATTATTAGTCTTAAAATGTCCATAAAATCATTGTTGAGCCACAACATTGTCAACATACCATAGTTTGACTTGTACTGCGCTGCACTTATTTCTAAAGACTGCTGCACAGTGGCGGCTTACGAATGGTCCAGACCAACCTTACGAAAGTGTGACTTACAGAAGATATACTTAGAGTACGAACGTGTCGGGAACTGTGCCATTAGGTTAAGAGATAGGTTAAGAACTTCTTAGTGATAAGAACGTTTTGGAGAACCGGGCATAGGCTTGTCACATGTGTTTGTGGGAGTGGGGGGGTATTATCTTCAGGGGTGGGCTTCCAAATATAACTTTGTCTAAAGAGTTGTTTCGTTGCAGATGGGTGAAAAAGATTCATTCTTTAAATGATCAGAACATATTAAAATATATTAATTTGTTTTAAACAGTTCAAATATCCTTTCATTCTCTAAATGATCAGAATATAATGAATATATTAACATATTCCTCCTGCTGGTGATGGGCTAAATGAAAGACAAAATGTATTTGTTATACGCAGTAGACAACACTTTTTTTCCCCTACCAATTCCCACTGACCCTGCCTTCTCGGCAGCTCCGCAACTCCTTAGACAGATGCCGGATGGCAAGGGGAGTGCACATTGTTCATCCAATGACATGACACCAAGCCGTCAATTGTTTCGCACTGCTTATCCAACACATAGGCCTTTAGTCAGTCATGTATGGGATGATTACGCTCACCAACTATTCTTACATTATTGAATATACAGGCACTTGATCTGCACACAAGGAGTCACTGGAGAGCAACGTGGCAAGGTAGATGATTCGGTTTATTCAACCCAAATCCCGGACAGCGCTATGCCAATTTTCTATGCCAATTTGCGTAGGTCAGTGGAAAGCTGGAGAATCCATAGTCAGGTTTGAACCACTGACTGTCATGACATAGACTGTCCTGCATTGCAGCGACTTAGCCCACTACGCCACACAGACCACCCAGTAGACCACACTTAAAGGATTAACAATAAAACTGCAAAAAACCCTATCACTTAAAAATATAATAAATAAAGGGTAGACAAAAGTACTAACCCCCCAAAATATCACAAGTCCCCCTTAATCATAGCAGTCTATAACTGGGCCTGAACTTAACAAGATTTAAATGCATAGCGATTACCAGTAATTATTCTGAATGTTTTATCTACAATTGCCTACTAATTTAAAACAACACTGAAAAAAAACAGAAAAAATGCTTAGGGATGAAGAGGTTAAGCAACTCTGCATAACTCAAGAAGATCTAAATAATATTTCCCACGAAGAACAAAATTGTGGGACATGTTTACTGATGCCTTCCTTGTCCCTGTTTTTTTAACAACCAAATTTCTTCCCTTTCTTATTTTAATAGCTCCCTAGTCCTCATTTTCAATTATGCCTGTTGACACCAAACACAGACTCAAAAGGCAAAGAATGGAATTGAGACACCTCATTAATTATAAACACCTATGAACCAAATGTCCCAATATGCTTGCCTAACTTGGGGGGATGGAATTCTGATGTTGTTCTTATTTGGAAACATGGAAACAGACATAAATACATGGTGACAGTGCCTTGAGTGTAGATTAACCATTTTGTATTGAATATCCCAATACTCTTCGAGGGCACTGTAGTTAGAGAAGCAGAAGGCAACATGGATCAGACTTTCAATTTTGACATTGCATATAAACTCAGCAAAAAAGAAACATCCCTTTTTCAGGAGACTGTATTTTAAAGATAATAATAATTCGACAAGTAAAGACAAATAACTTCACAGATATTAATTTCAAAAGGTTTAAAAAAAATTTGTCCATACTTTTTCAATGACCAAACAAATGAATGAACCAGTAGAACGGTTGCTAAGACACCAACACCTTCCAGATGGTAGGCAATTAAAGTCACCGTTAAGAAAACTGAGGACACAAGAGATCTTTCTACTGACTCTATAAAAAACAAAGATGCCCAGGGTCCCTGCTTATCTCCGTACTGTGAGATGCCTAAGACAGAGCTATAGGCAGACATGAAGGACAGCTGATCGTCCTCGCATTGGCCAACCACATGGAACAACATCTGCACAGAATCAGTACATGTGAACATCACATCTTTCAGGACAGGTACAGGATGGCAACAACAACTGTTTGAGTTACATTAGGAATGCACAATCCCACCATCAGTGCTCAGACTGTCCACAATAGGCTGAGAGAGGCTGTTGTAAGGCAGGTCCTCACCAAACATCACCGTAAACATCGTCGCCTACGGGCACAAACTTACATTAGCTGGACCAGACAGGCAAAAAGTGCTTTTCACTGACGAGTCACGTTTTTGTGTTACCGGGATTGATGGTTGGTGTCACGTTTATAATCGAAGGAAGGAGCGTTACACCGAGGCCTGTGCTCTGGAGCAAGATTGATTTGGAGGTGGAGGGTCCATGATGGTCTGGGTTGGTATGTCACAGCAAACCCAACGCTGTGCATTACAGGGAAGACATGGAAGAGTGGGGTAACATCTCACAGCAAGAACTGGCAAATCTGGTGCAGTCCATGTGAAGGAGATGCACTGCAGACCAGAAACTGACTGTTACTTTGCATTTTGACCCCTCTTTGTTTAAGGACACATTTTTCCATTTCTGTTGGTCACATGTCTGTGGAACATGTTTATCATTTTTATGATAAAATATTTTGACATGTTAAAAATGACAGCAGTTGAAAGTGAGAGGACATTTCATTTAACAGTCCCCATTTCATGTAAAGGTAGGCTGTTTGTTATAATTTACCAGTTTTGCAAAAGCTTTTATACCGAGAAAAGGGAGTGAGTTTACTAAATCACATATCCCAATTTCCCCTATTAAACTCTAATTCTGCGGCAACAAAAAATACATATTTAGCATTATATTTTTGTTATTTTTCATTGTCTGGATGTTTCTTTGTGTTTACGCCAATGTCAGATGTTAGTTTTTTTTTCTCAACTAATGGTTCATTGTATATTCTCTGAAGGTGTAGGAGGCCCTGACAGTTACCCTTGATTATAATATAATTATGTTCTGGCCCCCGATCATTCATTCTGACAAAAATGAAAGCTAAAGAAACTAGGAAATTATCATTAACACTACATTTGTTTGTTCAAAAGCAAATAATAATGGAATGTGACAGATTATGATTACATTTCTTGGTTGTGTTGAACACTAATGAGTTGAGACATACATTTTCAGTTGAAAATAATGCACTAAATGTTGACTAAGGAGCCAATTAGAAGGCATCCTAAATCTGTTCAACATTGGTGTTATTAATCTTGTCTCTCTGGTCCAGTATGAAAGCTATAGACCTGTGAGGAGGATTCTGAGCCAGGGCTTTTTGGTGTGAAACCTGTAATGAAGAATTATGGACAGTTCATCTTTACAGTAGGAGAGAAGGAGATGTTGCAAGGGGGATATCTTAGTCTGGGCACATAGTGAGACACAGATATAACACACAAATATTAATTATTTCACATGATGTACAGTATACATACAAAGAAACCCTGTAAGAATACCATTCTGTAAATACTGTAGAATTCACCTGCCTCCTTCTCGAACAACTCATGCCACTTACACAGATATGTCTAACGCAGTTTAATTGCATCTAGTACTCACTGCAAAACACGTACCTACCAATTACTCTTAACATATAAACAAAAAATCCAAGATACCAGATTAATAAGCATAAAGTTTGATATTTATTCTGAAACACCCAAAAGAATAGTGAAGCTAGACTGATGTAAAACAACACAACGCACACACATCTTCACTGAGAACGGAGTAATACACACACTTTTACTTGGAACAGAGTAACACGCATACACATGACTCCTTCGCTTCTAACTTGTCATATGACAGTGAGACTGTTGGGAAAAACAACTAATATTTATAACCAAGTTAGAGCTGAGGAACTATTTCAGTTGAAACATAACATTGTCCAGTTGCATATAACACAATGGTATTGTAACTACGTATCTTATAAATCACTTTATATATTGTTTTAATACCATCATAAAACATTGGGATTTTGTGGTGTTTCCAAATTGGCTACTTGATGTTGTAAAAGAAAGTCTGAATACACTTCAACATATGAAATGCACATATGGATCCTTTTCATATATTTCTGTTGGTGGACAATTTTCACACAGTCTTTTGTTGCACATAAAGTATATAAACATCTAAACATATTTTCAAAGTGCTCTCAAGGCCTGACATGCTTATCTATATAAAATAGCCTCTTTTCACAATGAAATTCACATGCCATGGTCATTATGATATTTTCAGATTTTTTTCTCAAAAGATAGCTATTCAACATAGCTACTTAACAGCAATCTGGTAGCATTTTCCAAATAAACTGAACACAGTTTTGATGAAAATAATCAAATTTAAAACATAATAGATAAAATGAAGCAAAACATCTTAGTACTCAAATGAAAAGCAATTTTGCCTTTAAATATTTATCACAATCACCTATTTTAGTTATCTACTTTTTTAATCACTTCATATACATTTTCAAGACACACAAATACTTTTTTTGCTGCTAATGTAATGTTATGTAAGGAAAATAACGGATACAATGGTCAAGTTCCAGTCCACTGGCTCAAACAGGCATTAAGAATCCAAAGAGATTTCTTTCTGATAACAATGAATCCAGCAACATCACAGAATCTGAACTTTTTGGGTGACATTTTGGGCTTAAGGACACTCAACGTCTTAAAACTCGTAATTTAAATTAGTGGGGTAAAGACACTCATGAAAGTTCTAGACCTTTTTGCATCCGTTTGGATATCTCTTAAGAAGACAGAGAAAAACTCAGAACCTTCACATAAAAAGGTTGATGGTGTCCAGTGTTTAGCACCTTTTAAAAAACCCATTCATTATGGCCTTAAATAATGGCTCATGACTTGATTTGCTCTGTGTTGTAATGTTATTGCACCAAAAGCACAGTCATCATCCAACATGCTGGTAGACACTATTGACACACAACCAGACACACACGTTTTAAGATCTGACCATTTTTGGCAGCTGGTTAGATTGTTGATAATCACTTTTTCCCATTTATAAAAGCCATAATGTCAAACAACTCAGCTCCTTCTAATGAGCTTTCAGAACAAGAGTCCTCCCTACTGAATAAACGTTAAAGAACAGTCAGACTGGTTTTAGGGTTGCAAGCAGATATTAAGACCTTTATTATCCCATGTTGATGGGTAATGGTTAAAAATTGGCATCCTTCATTATGGAAGATGGTGAGTAGGGCTTGAATATGCATCAGTTAATATGTAGAAGCTCAACTCATTGCCTATAATGGCACAACAATGGCACAGTATGCCTCAACACTACGGGAAGTGTGCCAATTCATTAGAATTCTAGATACTCTGGAGGCTACAGTGGCACTGAAAACTATTTGCAATACTTGGGCTGTCTTTGGTCGCTTCATTTTCATTTGGCTCTTATGTCCTCACAAGCCGGGCTGCCTAACTCAGGGTAATGAGGATTAATGCAGGATCAGATTGGAGTTTATGCCCGACTCAACGCACTTCCACCATGCCAGTTCCACCTCCCCGATATTGATTGCCCTCTTTGAGCTTTAATCTGTATTCAAATCTAGCATCAACCTCAGTTCATGAAGCATTAAACATCCAGCCAGCCAACACAAGGGAAAGAGAGAGAGAATACTTAATGAGATAGTTTAAAACAGGGAGCATGAGGGATGGAGGGAGATAGGAAATACAAGGAATGATAAGAGAGAGATAGGAGGTATTTAATTGAGAGAAAGAGACAGAAAGAATGGCAGGAATTGGGAATTGAAAGAAACAGAAGATTGGTCTTGCAGCTAAAAAAATCTCCAATAAGCAGGAGAACAATACTTCTCTTCATGAATTTATTAGTGCTATGTTTACAGTTAGGTTGCCTAGGACAACAAGCAACAGGAGATACAGGGACAATGCTATAACATTCTCTGTGGTTCTAAAGACCAAGGCAAAGGCTAATCGGATGCTAACCGATGACAACTTGGACAGCATTTGTTACTGTACACTCATTAGAGCTGATGTGTGCTCTCAGCATTGGAAATGTGTCAGCTATCAGATTCTGTGGTCTGAATTCCCTCACTGCTGATGCGTTATTGTATCTCATAAATCAAATTGGGGAGCTGTGACATCTAACGCTGCATTGCTGTGACATTTAATGGGATTACTTGCCGGTGCTCTGCTTTTCTTCCAACTTGACATCAAACTGCCATCCAGCTGCTATTCCAACACACTCTATTCTACTTACAAGACAGGGTGAGAAAATAGACCGGCCACATTTAATGAGCATCTTCAGTTGTAGCATAACCTTTAAGCACATCACTGATACACATTAATTTCTGTCATTGGTGTTTGATGTTGTTTTTGCACAACCACCCCTTATTTTAATTCTTCCCATTTTAGCAAAAGTTATTCAAAGCAACTTATGGTAGGGAATGCATACCATTTCTTTCCTTTTCCCATAGAAATCAAACCCATGACCTGATTTTGCAAGTGCCATGGTCTAAACAAGTGGGCTCTGATACACTGAAAGGCTGCTGATGGAAACAGTCCAAACAATTGCAAGGTGAGGTTGGAGAGAATGAGAAATGTTACGGGGGATGTGTACACCATTAATGTCCATTGGAATGTTTAAGTGCTAGCTTGTCAGTCTTTTTCAGTAAGCATTTTGGTGAACCCGGGTTGGGGGCAAGACAAGAGGGAGAGTCTGTGAGCAGGTGTGGCCAGGAGTCATACAGGCCCCTCTGACAGCCCCTTCAGAGGTAGGCTGGTGGCATTCTCGGTGGGAAGGTCCAGGGGGTCACCCTGGGCAGAGATGAGGTGGGTTGCATTGGCCAGAGTGGCATAAGGCAAATGGCAGTCCATGTGCAGGAATGGGGGGTAGTGCTGCCGGTAGCATATATAGGCAAAGAGCAGTCCAATCACCCCACCAACAAAGGCATCTGCGGAAAGATAATAGTGTATTAATAATATTAATTTATAATATTAATATTAATAATATGCTACTTAGCAAACCGTTTTATACATCAATAACAAAAATAGTCTGTTCCCAACATTTCTCTTTCAAAGAAATTATATATACACTGATCAACCATAACATTATGATCACCTGCCTAATATTGTGTAGGTCCCTCTTTTGCCGCCAAAACAGCAGCTCCATACGTAAGAAACTGAGAAGCAGTGTGTGTTCTGACACCTTTCTATCAGGACCAGCATTAACTTTTTAAGCAATTTCAGCTACAGTAACTTGGATCAAACCACACAGGCCTGCCTTTGCTCCATAAGTGGTTCACTGCTTTTCCTTTCTTGGACCACTTTAGATAGAAACTGACCATTGCAGACTGGGAACACACCATAAGAGCTGCCATTTTGGAGATGCTCTGAAATCTTTACGCTCAAATCTTTACACTCATGCTTTTTATTTTGTCCTCAAAGTTGATTGGTTAGAAGTAGGAAAAATGGGCGAGCATAAGGAATTGAGCGACTTTGACAAGGCCCAAATTGTGATGGCTAGACGACTGGGTCAGAGCATCTCCAAAACTGCAGCTCTTATGGTTTGTTCCCAGTCTGCAGTGGTCAGTACACATCAAAAGTGGTCCAAGGAAGGAAAAGCTGTGAACTGGCATTAGGGTCACGGCCTGCCAAGGCTTATTGATGCAGATGGGGAGCCAATGGCGTCTTCTGTCAATTACCTCACATGGACAACTATTCTATTAGTTCTAAACTGATGCAGAGGTTCTTTTCCTGAGCTGGTGATTTGATAGGTGTCAAGATATGTGGGGAGCCATCTAAAAGTTGATGTGCTTTGGAATGGGTGCCTTCTACAGTGCTGGAGCAGAACACCAAACAGTTTCCCAGGGGTCTTAAGCATTCATTAATGGAGAAGACTATGTAGTGTTATGCATCCAGCATGGTTCACAGGGCAGGCTAATAGGTGCTCCAAGGCTGTGTTTACTCTGGGTAAAGATCGGGATGCTCAAATTTAATGGTTGAACCGCTGCTGCAGGCTTCTACTTATTTACTCTTTAACTATTGATAAGGTGCAGGTGGAGGGGCTATACATTTTGCTTTGGATTCAGTCTACTGTCAACAAGAAGAACACAAACAATTGTTGCACCATTTGACATTTATGTTATAATCCAGGTGATATGATTGAACAGCATGGTTCTATGCTATGGCATTATCACGTCATTACCACAGGCAACATTTGAATCTTGCAATAATTCATTTTCAAGTCTATTAATTTTTTTTAGTAGTATTCAGGTTTAAGGACAAAACATCTATTGCATATTAAATGACAAGGTATATGATACGATAAACTTCATACAATCTAAGCTACCATTAATTCACAGCTGTTTTTGCAATGGAAAAAGTCTCATATGTGTCATCCGATTTTGTCAAGTGTCCTTCTGTTGCACTCCTTTTTTGGAACTGCCATTGTCCAATATGGTCATGCTAATGTGTTAAAATTTAGCAATTACACAATTAACTTTGCGTTTGCTCTGTCAACATTGTGTCAGGCTGTGTCCGGTTTCATGGACAAGGATTAAGCGCAGTCTTGGACTTAAAAAGCAAGATCAATGGAGATTTCAATTCAACTTCATTATTCAGTCCAGGACTAGGCTTAATCTGTGTCCTCGAAACCGGCCCTAAGTGTTTAAGGGTACTGTAACATTTTAACGATGATAATTCCTGTCAGATATGGTTCTCTCGAAAAGTAATTACAGTAATATTGGCTGACAGAAGTGTCAAAGAATGCCTAATGCCAGCCTTCACTTTATCACACAACATCCACTATCATTCTCTTTTTTCTCTCTTTGCCTCACAATTACTCAATTCTGTGTTCTTGATTTATTTTTGTCTCTCTCTCCCTTGCTTTCGCTCTCTCAGGATAAGCCATTTCTGAGAATTGAGAAACAATTGGCATTTTGATGGATTGCCATTTTACCAACACCAACAGTGTTTTCATTGTAATGTCCAAAGTGCAAAACTAAAAGAAAACAAAAAAAACATTAGGATTCAACAGTGTCTAGATCAGCTGAATCCAGTCTGTTTCAGTGCTTCTTGAAGACTGTAGCAGATGGGATGTCACATGGATCTGGAGGATGAGACATTATGTTGGTGGGGTGGACATCATGTGAAAGAGCTGGCTTACAAGCAAAAAATTAAGACCTGTTCCGATTACATGGTTTCCCAGTTTCCACGTTCAGCTTTCTTCGAGACTTTCATGGCAATTCCTAACATTTCTCCTGGCATGTGGAACCAACATAAATATCTGTGTCTATGTGAATCAAACAGACACCTGCAGCTTACAAACTGTCCACAATCAAAATTAAAACACCATGTGTCCTTGGTCCAGTTCACCCTAACCTCCTGGCTCACCTTATCCTCTGCATACATCGCATTCCACTGTTCAGCCTAATCTATGTGCCAGAGTGATTATCTGAGCTAGTTTGTTTGGCCCACCATGCCCACAAGATCTCCAGTATTCTGTGACTGCATCCACTTTGGGTCAAGTCTCGCTCCTTTGTCATTTTTATTGTCAAAACACCCAGCATTAATTCCCCTACGCCCATCGTCCAACCTTCTACCAACCTGCTTTCTCATTTCCTGTGTTCTGACATTGTCTTTTTCTGTGACTTACAGCCGTATGAAAATGTTTAGGCACCCCTTATAATTTCAATGATTTTCAATTATAAATAATTGGGTGTTTGGATCAGCAATTTCACTTTGATCTATCAAATAACTGAAGGACACAGTAATATTGCAGT
This sequence comes from Umbra pygmaea, assembly GCA_016801145.1. Classification (NCBI taxonomy): domain Eukaryota; kingdom Metazoa; phylum Chordata; class Actinopteri; order Esociformes; family Umbridae; genus Umbra; species Umbra pygmaea. The sequence goes on along the minus strand of JACXGM010012231.1, from coordinate 13,741 downwards.
AGCGAAATTAAGTTTATTGGATGAGCAGAAAATGTGCAATATGCATCAAAATAAAATTAGACAGGGTCATAAATTTGGGGACCTTAACAGAAATATCACATCAATAATTGGTTGAGCCTCCTATAGCAGAAATAACAGTCTCTAAACGCTTCCTGTAGCGTTTAGAGACTGAATGAGTGTCTGGATTCTGGATGAAGCTACAGTATTTTGGACCATTCCTCCTCACAAAACATCTCAGTTCAGTTAGATTTGATGGTTGCTGAGCATGGACAGCCCGATTCAAATCACCCCACAGATTTTCAATGATATTCAGGTCTGCAGACTGGGATGGCCATTCCAGAACATTGTACTTGTTCCTCTGCATTAATGCCAGAGTAGATTTTGAGCAGTGATTTGGGTCGTTTTCTTGTTGAAATATCCAGCCCCGGCGTAAATTCAACTTTGTGACTGATTCCTCTAAATTATTCTCAAGTATCTGCTGATATTGAGTGGAATCCATGCAACCCTCAACTTCAAAAAGATTCCCATTAGGGGCACTGGCCCCACAGCATGATGGAACCTCCACCAAATTATACTTTGTGTAGCAAGTGTTTGTCTTGGAATGCTGTGCTCTTTTGCCGCCATGCATAATGCCCAGCCGCGGTCGGTGAATCTTAATTGGGGAGGACGGGCTCGTATTACGCTCAGAACCGGAGTGAATGGAATGTGTGCAAATCAAAAAAACAATTGGTTTTGTTCGTTGCGCACCATTTCATTCACTCCGGTGCCGAGCGTAATACGAGCCCGTCCTCCCCAATTAAGATCCACCGACCGCGGCTGATAATGCCCCTTGTTACTTCTTCCGCATCACTCTCCCATACAGCTTCTCCTTGTGCAAAGTGTGCTGAATTGTTGAACGATGCACAGTGACACCATCTGCAGTAAGATGATGTTATAGGTCTTTGGAGGTGGTCTGTGGGCTGTTTTTGACCGTTCCCACCATCCTAGGCCTTTGGATCTCCGATATTTTACTTGGCCTGCCACTTCTGACCTTAACAAGAACTGTGGTCTTCCATATCGCTGCGATAGCTTATTGTAGCCTTCCCCTAAACCATAATGTTGAACAATCTTAGTTTTCATGTCATTTGAGAGTTTGAGGCTCCCATATTGCCACTCTTCAGAGGAGAGTCAAAGAGAACAACAACTTGCAATTGGCCACCTTAAATACCTTTTCTCATGATTGGATGCATCTGTCTATGAATTTCAATGCTTAATGAGCTTACCAAACCAATTGTGTGCTCCAATTAATCAGTGCTAGTTAGTTACAGGTATTTAAATCAACAAAATGACAAAGGTGCCCAAATTTATGCACCTGTCTAATTTCGTTTTGATGCATATTGCACATTTCCGGTTAATCCATTGAACCTCATTTCACTACCAAAATCTTACTGTGTCCTTGGGTTACTTGATAGATCAAAATGAAATTGCTGATCCAAACACCCAATTATTTATAAATAAAAATCATGGAAAATCTTTTTCATAAAACTCTATCTCTTAATCAATAAACTCACAATGCCTAATGTTAAAGTGCCTATGAAGTCCACATTGATAGATTATATTCTACCATATGCACCAGATGATTATAAAGCTAGTAGAGTGTTTCCTCTAGGTATCAGTGACTACTGCCCTATAGCATGTGTTAGAAATGTTACAACTTACAGGGTTAAACCCCACTTTATCACTAAAATAAATGATAGAAACTTCAATGAACAACCTTTTATACAAGATTTCTAACATAGTAATCTTGACTATATTTTTACTTTACGAGCAATTTATTAATATTTCTTTATACCATTGTTGATAGGCACACTCCACATACCGGGGTTAGAGGTGAGAACAGGTCAAAACCTTGATTCAACTCTAGATTATTTGTAAAAAGATGTGGCTCGGGCTAAGGTTAGAGAAACATATTAGTACCATTACAGCCAATGCATTGGTTTTAAATGTTATTGTCAAAGCTGTTGATTGTAAGTTAAGCTGTGTTGGCTTATTCATTGACCTATCAAAGGCTTTTAATACAGTGAATCACTGCTGCTAAAAATCTGAACTCACTGGGGTTAGCTATAGACACTGGTGCATGGATTTATAATTATCTTAGTGACAGATCCCAGGCTTTTGTTGCTGATGTGATCAAATCTGATTTTGTTAATATTCACAAAGGAGTCCCTCAGGGTTCCATTTTGGGTCCATTATTATTTTCTTTTTACATTACTGATATTTGAAACAATGTACTAATACATAAATACCATGTTTATGCTGATGACACAGTTCTATACGTAGTGGCCCTTTCACTTTTTCAAGCATTTTCATTCCTGCAAACTGATTTTGATTTGCTGCAGAGTCTTATGTTAAATGCTAATAGAAATAAGTATATAGCTGAGCAAAAAGATACAATTGGAAAATCTTAACATTACTACACTAAAGTAGATTGCTCCGTTTTAGATTGTGTGCCCACCAATACATATTTGGGAATATCACTGGATGATAATCTCTCCTGTAACACACATATTACTGAGCTGGTGAAGTAATACTTCTTTTTTTAGGAATAAATCATGCTTATCCTCTCAGCATAGAAAGGACATTTTTCAAGCCACTTTTCTGTTTGTGATTATGGTGATGTCATTTATATGCATGGGGCCGCATCAAATTTGAAACATTTGGATGCAGTGTATCATGCAGCATTATCATGGGAGCAAATTACTGTACACATTAATGCATGTTATACACTGCAGTTGGTTGGAAGTCTGAATAGTAGAAGGTCCAGACATTGGCTGATGTTTGTTTATAAAGCTGTATTACAAAAACGACCTAGCTACTTAAATTTAAAAAGGTTATTGGTCAAATATGATTTATCAGACTCTGCCTCAGGACTTTTTATTACTAGAAACAACGCGTCTACTCTGAGTTGGGTAAAACTTAATTTGAATACCATACCGCACATTCATGGAATGATACTCAGAGCAAACTTACACTAGGGGTTTTAGTTCATGTAAGTAAATTTAAATGTCTTTTACATTACCTTTTTATTGTTTCTGTTAACTTTGTTTTTTGGGGATTTTATTAATTAATTCCACTGATCTTATTCTTTAATTCTTTCTTAGTCCCTTGACTGTGCTTGTTTTATACTATTTTTATTTTTGTATAACAGGCAGAGTTAGGTAAGTTACTTTTTAAAAGTGACTTTTACAATTGTAAAATTACAGTAATCAGATTATTTTTTACAAATGTAAAATAACTTTACCCAACTCTGATAACAGGGCACAACTCAGTTGTCCTTTTCCCTGTATAAATAAAGGAACTTCATGAATTGAACTTCACTGATGTGACCGCAGGAGCAAACTAATAAAAATAAATACAAATCATGCTAATATTAATAACACTCATGCTCAGTCTTCTTCACACACACCGTTCTCTAAGGACAAATTTACCTATCCCTTTCAGAGAAACACAATATTCTTCTCTCCACTTCAATAAAAACATTTAAATATATTACATGGAAGATAATATCAACACCTAGTGAATTACTCATTCAATTTGTGTGCAAGATAGATTTCCCTTTAGGACTCAGTGCCCAGCATTCTACCTTTAATACGTATCTGTAGTTTTATTAATTACATTTTGTCATTTATCAGACACTCTTACAGAGAACTGTCAGAGGCATTTAGGGTTAATGGTGATGCTCAATGTCACAGTTACTTTGTTTTCTTTTTAATCCTTGCTCAAGGATTTGATCTAGCAACATTTGGGTTACTCGGCCAGGTGCCCTAATCAGTAAGCTTTCATTTCCTGTCCCCTGGCTAAATGTCTGTGATGTGCATATTAACATCAATGTTGTAAATCTCTATGCTAAAACACAAAATACCCTCCCTTGTCCCTCCCATTTTGCTTTGTGCAATCCTACAAGCGTTGTCAAGTTGGGTGATTTTCAATTTCACCTGAGTTAAAGGGGACCCACTTATTATGCCAATAATATTGTGCCAAACCCCACTGTGAAGCACCATCCAATATGTTCACTAATTTGGCTGGATCTGAGGAGATAAAATAGCCTTAAACACTTCAGAATTCATGCTACTGTTTTTGTCAGCAGTCACATCATGAATATTAAATAAATGATCTCTACTGGTCTTTATTGATATCTACTGTTTTTGTCAGCAGTCACATCATGAATAAATAAATGGGAACCAGTTCCATTGGCACCAACACTGTAAAAAATTGTTATGTAAAAAAACAGTAAAAAGACTGGTAACAAATTACCAGTACTTTTACTGTTTTTTTCACAGATGTTGTTCACAGTGCATACCTGCCCATTATCCTAACACTACCTCCACCGTGCTTCAAAGATGAGGATTGAGTATGCTTCGATCATGAGCATTTCCTTCTCTTCACCTTTTCAATGATTTACATCTTATGTAATTTACAGATTCCGAATGAAAAATGCAACACGTAAAAAATCCAAAGTACACCTTTTATCTGCTAATGAACTAATTAGGGAATGAGACACATCTGGCCATGGAACAGCTGAGCAGCAAATTGTTTAAATATTTTTTTACCCTCAAAAGCAGAGGAACCATATATAAATACTGCTGTAATTCCTACACTGTTCACAAGATTTGGATGTAAATACCCTCACATTACAGCAAAAGACTAACATACTAGTTTAATCTCACTTCAATATGATCTGCTAGAAAAATGAAATAATACTTAATCAATGTCCAGATATTTATGGACATAACTGTAGTTTTACGGAATCTACTGTATTTCTTGAGTTGACAATTTATTGCTGAAATATATTGCACAGCTTCTGTAGACATTTTAAAGACAAGTTTGAATAGGGATGTGTTATGTTACTGTAATCACTCACAATAATGCCTAATATTGCATAACATTGTATAAATATTGTTATAGCAACAACACAACCTAAATGCATACCTACTTGGGAGACATGGTAATGTACTGTAGAAAGACCCCTATGCTAACTTTATGCAAATGAAGGGCATGTTCAACCCCTATGCTAATTTTATGTAAATGAAGGGCATGTTCAATTGGGTGTGAAGCTGGAGATGGACAATTTGTCAGTATTGAAAACATTCCCTAGTTGGCTTTGGCAGTATATTTGGGATGATTGTCTTGTTTGATAAAGAAGTTCACTGAGTTTGGAGGCATTTACTTTAGCCGACAAGATGTCTCTGTACATTTCAGCATTGTGTGATAAACAGCCTTACATGCCAAAGCCATAACAACCCCCTCCACCATATTTCAAAGATAGTTTTGAGCTGTGGACTTTGGGTAGCATCTTTTTTCCAAACATTTCTCTTACCATGGCTGTTATATGTGGGTCATGCTCATTATGTTAACTAATCTAGTGTTATTTTTGTACTGTCACTTTACATTCCAAATAATCTGCCTCTCTTTTTTAGACCCTTATTTGCACAGACTGTACAATATTTTTATTCTTACAGTAGACCATATACATTTGTAACTGAATGTTTGTACTTTATGCAACTTCATTTGAAATTCTATGCTTTGCACCTTGTTTTAGCCAGGTCGCGATTGCAATTGAGAAGTTGTTCTCAATTGTCTTACCTGGGTAAATAAAGGGGAACCCTTTTTTATGGTACCAAGTATTACAGTTTTTGGTTCCAGTGAGTACACTTTTTAAACCATATAGTATATTCATATACTGTAGAACCTTTTCCCTTGAGGATTATTAATGCATCCCAAAAGATTTCCAAGGGAGGGCTGGCGTACATGAACTGAGAAAGGACTCCTTATATATGCTTAGTGTAATTTCAGTTCATTTTCTATTATTTGTATATTTCAGTACATGTGGTGGTTAGGTTTTCCTTTGAAAATGTGTGAATGTCCCTTTAAGTTGTGACAGCCTCTCTCTGATTTGGGCATCTGCTACAGAGAGTGTTTAGGTTAGGTTGTGCTGGTCTCTTGTAGATCTGATTGTTAACGACATGCAGCCGTGTTTCAATTAGTTAGTTAGTCAGTCAGTATTATATATTTTGTGCCAAACCAGAGAGAGGCTGTCCGTCATTATTGATGTATTTTCATTTCATGCTTGAGGATTATTATTTGCTGTGGTCCAGGAAAGATGTACTGTATGTGTATGTACAGCTTGAGTTTAGACGTACCCTCTTGAGTTAGTGTCTGTGCCGCTATAGAGCACATATATTCGTAGTGCACTCTCGTTATCAGATTGAGTCAATTGCGTACGCTCTGTACAGCCTGTGTATTCTATAGTGCTCGCTACCTTTACCATTTCATCTACATCTGTACCATCCTGGACATTCTTCATTAAAATACAACCATCATTCATCTGCTTTGGTCTCCCTCTCTTCCACTAAACCTCAACTCGTGACAGTTCTCCTATGAAGACAAACGAAAAACCCTTCTGGTACTGATTTTTGTTTTACTTTCATTGACATCTCTTTGGTCCTTATGTTGACATCTCTTTGGTCCTTATGTTGACAGATACTGAAATGAGACTTGAATCAAAACTAGATATTGACAGCAGTCTGATGCCAGCACAAATGTTTTAAGTGCCTTGAAATATTGGAAATATCTATACAAACGGTTGTTTTGAAAGTATGAAATCAATATCTACTTGCCGAAGGAAAGCTGAGTATTAATACTTTAACTTTTTTTTCTCCCCTCCCTAATTGGTCATGTCCAATTACCCATGACCCTGCCTTTTCTGAAGCTCTGCAACTCTTTAAACAGTTATGGGATGGATAAGGATGCTCACATGGCTCCTCCAACCACATGCCACTGAGCTGTCGGAGTCTTACCACACTGCTCTTCAAACAGGGAAGCCTAAGTCAGCACATGTGTTGGAGGATTACACATTCACCTACTATACTTCCATAATTTAACATTAATCTGCACATATGGAGTCACTGGAGGATAAGTTGGTTAAGCCGAGTTTATCTATCCCTATACCAATTTGTGCTGCCAAGTGCTAGGGCACTGCGCAAAGTTGGAGAAGCAGTGATCAGGATCAAACCATGACCACCGTAATGTAGCTGTCCTGCAAAACTTCTTAGTAATAGTTTGATTTCAAAGGCAAAAAAGCAAAATAAGAACAAATTGTCTAAATTAGAGGGCACTGTATGTATATTTCTGGAATAACAGAGAATACGGGAAAATATAGCGAATGTTGCAACCATTGGGATGAGCTCTCCTGAAGGGGGTCTGACTGACCTTGCCAGTGGTGTTTGTAGTCGCAGGTGCGGGACAGGGCAATCATCACAGCGCTGTAGAGTGGCAACAACATGGCACAAAGGCGCCAACTGCGCCCGCGCCCCCGATCTGTGAAGCAGTGTAACTTCCCAGCTAGGTAGAAAGAGGTAAAGCCCAAACCAGAGAACGCAACTAGGGAAAGGAATGATAGAAGGAAAAAGAGAGAAAAACCTTTAATTCCACATGTAATTACATATTTGCATTGGAAACAAGATATGGCAATATTTTGATTGGAATAACAATATCTACAGTGTTGAAATCAACCAGCATATTTGGATTAATTTACTAACACAATTTGTCACTAGTGACAATCTTTTTCATGTTTCTGTAAATCATGGTAAGCCTTGCCAAGGATTTAATTTCCATTTCAACATACAGTACAGCACATTATAAGTGCACACAATAGAAAATGTTTTAGAATGCCAAAACATAAATATGCATTTTTTTATTGCACAAATGCAGGTAAGTCAGCCTTCTTTCGATCTGTTTTCTTCTGAACTGCTCTAAACATGCAACTGTTTCTATAGGGAAATAAGTGAAGAGCCAGATTCAAGCACAACAGTATAATCTGTGCAGCCTGGCTGGTCCACTGGTAATGCCGCAGACTCCGGTCCATGTGAGCATTACTGCCCACTGGTAGAACCCTGATATATAAAATACAAAAATCTAAACAAAATTAGACACACCAGCTCCACCTTTCTGATACCGAGGCAGGCAGCACTGGTGTGGTTCTGTCCCTGGGTAGATGGCTGAGAGTGTAAAGGTTCCACCCTAATTGTATGAATTAGATGTGTGATGGAGCTCTGGGAGGCAGCCATGAGACAGAGTCATTAGATGAGCTGTGCAGCAGACTGGCCAAACAGCACCTATCAGCTGCTCATTTGTCACCAGGCAGGCCAGCCAAGAGAAAGAGAGAAAGAACAAAAAACAGCTACAGAGATGGTTTGATAGGAAGGGAAAGAGAGAAATAAAAGGTCAATTTGTTTTTGAACTACCAGTCTAAAGTTTTTGAACATCAGGTTGACAAACAGCTAATCTACCATTTTGATCCCCATAGTGGTCTCTCTGTTGACCTGTCAGGCTTCAGAGCTGTTCATGGTTGCATATCAGCATCACTGAAGGGTCTAAATTACAAGACTTCCTTCAGGCAACAAGCAGTGTTGTGTGTTACCAGAGTTCTTGATTCCATCAAACATAATCTAACTAGGCTCAGCAACATAGGGTCCTCACTGGACTGTCTTGCCTGAGGGTCTCAGCAAACTGCCAGGTAGTTTGAAAATGATTTGTCTGACCTTGCTCAGTGTGTCAAATCTAAGGGTTACAGATGATGACGTGTCCTGTGGACAACTTGCATTTTCATAATTACGTTGATTGGCACATGCAGACATAAAAGACCATTATGTTACCATGTGTGTGCTTACATGTTTTTATACTGGAGAGTCGCCCACCATTCTAGCTAAATCTTAGCTGAATAAGCAGCGTGTCTGACTCTGAGATGCTGTAGTTTATTTCTAAACTGAAAAACATATCTCCGTAACTGAAGATGTAAATGTATATCTCCAGAAATCTGATTTGAGACTAAATGGTTACAAAGGTCATTCATTTCTCTGGGTTCAGCTGAGTTTAAATGTTTTGGGAAGTTCCAAATTAAGACTGAAATCACCAGGTAAAGGGAGTTCATTACTATGGGACATTTGTATGCCATACCAAGCTATTGCATGGTACAGTTACCAGCACACTTGTCTTTATGTTCAAAGCTCAAAACTTCATTAGTCCAAGAGATTAAGCTTTGGGTTTTTATCTAAATGTGCCTAATCATTTAAAATTGTGACTGAGCAACAGTAGTTGTGTGTGTAGTCAGTGTTAAATAATGTGTGTAACCAAAAAACTACATCCAGAACTACATCCAGAACCACCATCCCATCTTCAGCTGTGTACCAGTGGGCCATAGGTTTTCCTCAAGAATGTGGGTGTACTGGGCAGCATCCATTTTCCCTTCAATTCTGACCAATTGCCCAATCCCTGATGAACAGCAACACAACATAATGTTGCCACCATCATGATTAACAGTAGCTATGGTTTGTTTTGGGTGGTGTGCTGTGTTTGATTTTCGCTAAACATAATGCTTGCAATTCAGTCCAACAAGTTCAATCTTGGTCTCATCCGACCATAAAACCTTTTGCCAAATAGCAGAAGAATCTTCTAAGTGTTTAATGGAAGATTAAACAAGACTCCGTGTGGCCCTTTTTCAGAAGAGTCTTCTTTCTTGTAACCTTTCCATACTTGCCAGCTTTGTGTAAAGTTTGTGAGATTAGTCAGTATGTGCATGTGACAACAATGTCAGCCATACATACTTGTAAAACCTTCATAGTTGCCATTGGCCTTTTGGTAGCTTCCCTGATCAATGCACTCCTGACTCAGTCATCCAGTTTGGAGGGACAGCCCGAAATAGACATGGTTTTGGTGGTGCCATATGCTTTACACTTCTTAATAATGCTCTGAACGTTACTCAGAGGGATAGTGAAAGCCTCTTTTCACAACTTTGTCCCAGAGTCCTTTTAAAAGCACCTTTTTATATTTATGTATAACAATAATAACAATAGAAGGACAAATAGACATGTACATATTTTCTATACCCCCTCCCCAGGATCCACAATACATCCAATCAACTCTTCAGCCCTCCCCTTTGTCAATAGGGCCAGGGAAATTTAAAATGTTGTTATTAGTGTAGCGAGAGGGGTAAATTATGAGAGCAGACCACTGTAAAGCATTTAAAGATGTAGACATGCATGGCAGTATCTCTAGGTGGTAGAGGAGTACCTGGAGAATGCAACCAGAATGGGAGCTTTTGAAAGTTGACCACCCAATAGTAGTAAAGAAAATTTGGGAAGTCCAAGCCCTCTACTGAATTTGCATCTCTGGAGTAAATACCTACTAACTCTAGGTAACTTTGCTTCCCAAATGAATGAAGTAACTAGCCTGGCCCTAACAGACTCTTGTACGTACATTTCATTTGTACAGAGAGTCTGGCCACTAAGCGTTAACTTCCTTGAATGCGGGTACTCTGTTGAAGTTTAAAATGATTGGATCTGCCATAACCAATCGCTAACATTTGGTCGTGACGTACTACACTCAAACTAGCACAGGACATCAACCTCATCGTTCTCAGCCAGTCCCTCTGTTCGCTGATTGGAGCGGTAAAAAATTGTTCTGAGAAAACCAGGGAATATGCTGCAAACCCAGATGGACTACTGAAGGAAAATGAAGTGCGTAGGAGGGCGGAGCCAGGCTATGAAGTAACAGCCTGATTAATTGACTTAAAAAAGACTTGGGCAAGAACAATGGGATAAATTGAAAAAGGTAAAAAAATGTAGGCAATCGATTAATTTTAACAGCATTCATCTTTCCAATGAGTGACAAAGGTAATTACCCCACCTCTGAAAATCAGTCTTCATCTGAGTGAGAAAGGGGGCAAAGTTGGCAGAGAACAGGGCAGATAATGAGCAAGTCACATTCATGCGAGCAGTTAAGATGAAAGGGCACGTCTATCTGCTGAAGCCAAAATGCTGCTGGATTGATTGGGAAGCACTCACTCTTGGAGATTAAGCTTGTATCTAGAAAAAGAACAAAAGTTTTCCAAAATAGAGAAAATTGATGGTAAGGAGGTTGCAGGGTCACGTACCTAGAGCAGCAGGTCATCAGCATACAAAAATAGCCTATGCTCAATGCCCTCCCGCGATACACCCTGGAAAGAGGCAGAAGCCTGCAATGCTACCAAAAGGGTATCAATAGCAATGGCGAAGAGTAAGGGGGGCAGAGGGCAACCCTGCCTGGTCCCATATTCCTGGGAAAAGTGTGTGTCATTGTTACAAACACTAGCCCTTGTGGATGCATACAAAAGCCGGACCTATGAGCTGTATCTGTCCCCAAAGTCAATAATATGTTCTTCCCACATATTCTTGGCCTTTAGATTCTTGGCTATTTAGATGGATCAAGTGTTATGCAAACTAATGAGAAATACATCCCTGTAATATGTATTCCAGAGGTCTTCAAGGTTTTTACTATAAAGCTTTAGTATGAATTGGCTCAAATAAACCACACTGCTCAATGTAATTAAGGGAACACTTGCCAATATCTGAGGCCGAACTCTCTAATCCTAGTAACGCTGAACTATCCAATCCCAGTGAGGCTGAACTCTCCAATCCCAGTGAGGCTGAACTCTCCAATCCCAGTGAGGCTGAACTCTCCGAACCTAGTGAGGCTGACCCCACAGAGGCTGACCTTGACATAAAGATCACAGGTATGAAGCCGATGCAGGCCTATCTGATCATGTTTTAGACATTTCTAAAGAAGCTACCTTGACACATCCAGAAGAACTGATGTCCATGGTTATTGGACACACCGTGGATATGGACATGTCTATGATTGGCACATTCAATAGTGTTTTTACTTTTCAGAGAATTAACATGAACACACCTTCCCTGTATTTATATCAGACATCTGTTGGCTGAACATCTCGACTTAGACAAAAATTATGACACAGATATCAATGTTGTGAAACTACAAATCAGCTGGTCAGAACAGCGGTTTAGCGCAACAAATCAAAGAACTGTTTTCAAAAAATTAAAGGTGGATGAGAGTTTGGATGACTGACACTTAACAACAATGTCAAATACCTTTTTGGAAGTATGTAACATGTTATTTATCTTTTAATTTTGTCATGGAGATTTTTGGTTAAGTACAGGGAAATTCAGTCATTTAGTCATTCATTGTTTGCAAGCCTTTCATTTTCATAAGGTTTTGAGAAATGTTTTGTTTTCGTTATTTCAAAGATTGCAAGATGTGTGTATGTATGTTCAAAATACATATGTTGGATTACATATTATTTACATAGTTCTAACATAGGCTACAATTTTGTTTAGATAAATAGTAAACAGTTGTTAATGACCTCTTGTTACTAAAATTATACTTTAAGTGGTTGTTACATACTTTAAATGTAACAAACATTTCATAAAAAACATTGACACAACAATATTTTCGCCCATTCTGTGTGTTTTTGCATTTGTGTTTATAGTAAAAACACTGAAGACCTCTGGAGTATATATGATGGGAATGTATTTCACATTAGTTTATGCAACACTTGATCCATCTAATAGGCAAGAATCTAAAGGCCAAGAAACATATTACATTTGTTGTCAGATTGAAATCTGTCTGGACCTGGAGATTTGCTACTCTGCATAGATGTGATAGCCTCAACCAACTCTTCAAGGCTCAGGGTGGAGTCAAGGCCCTCTACAGCTTCAACAGGAGTGTAGGAATCTCCAAAGCATCCAAAAACTGAGTAATTGGTGGTGTTTGATGGGAAATCAGATGTGTAAAGTGAGGAATAGGAAAATGTGAAGGTGTCATTAATCCCCTCAGGATCAGAAAATAAGATATTAGAATAGTCTTAAATTTGTGGAATCAGACAAGAGGCGAATTAACTGGTGTGCCAACAGATGGCTCACCCTTTCACCATACTCATATATACAGTGCCTTGCAAAAGTATTCGGCCCCCTTGAACATTTCGACCTTTTGCCACGTTTCAGGCTTCAAACATAAAGATATAAAACTGTAATTTTTTGTGAAGAAGCAACAACAAGTGGGACACAATCATGAAGTGGAACAAAATTTTTTGGATATTTCAAACTTTTTTAACAAATAAAAAACGGACAAATTTGGCGAGCAATATTATTTGGCCCCTTTACGTTCAGTGCAGCAAACTCACTCCAGATGTTCAGTGAGGATCTCTAAATGATCCAATGTTGACCTAAATGACTAATGATGATAAATAGAATCCACCTGTGTGTAATCAAGTCTCCTTTAAATGCACCTGCTCTGTGATAGTCTCAGAGGTCCGTTGAAAGCACAGAGAGCATCATGAAGAACAAGGATCACACCGGGCAGGTCCGAGATACTGTTGTGGAGAGGTTTAAAGCAGGATTTGGATACAGAAAGATTTCCCAAGCTTTGAACATCCCAAGGAGCACTGTGCAAGCGATGATATTGAAATGGAAGGAGTATCAGACCACTGCAAATATACAGGTCCTTCTCAAGAAATTAGCTTATTGTGATACAGTTCATTATTTTCCATAATGTAATGATAAAAATTAAACTTTCATATACTTTAGATTCATTGCACAAATATTTCAGGTCATTTATTGTTTTAATACTGATGATTTTGGCATACAGCTCATGAAAACCCAAAATTCCTATCTCAAAGAATTAGCATATTTCATCTGACCAATAACAGAAGTGTTTGTAATACAAAAAAAAGAAAAAGTCAACCTTCAAATAATTATGTTCAGTTATGCACTCAATACTTGGTCGGGAATCCTTTTGCAGAAATGACTGCTTCAATGCGGCGTGGCATGGAGGCAATCAGCCTGTGGCACTGCTGAGGTGTGATGGAGGC
>JACXGM010012230.1:0-15495 GCA_016801145.1 Umbra pygmaea | reverse complement strand
CTCTTTAAAACTGATATTCTTGTCGATGTCTCTGTCTGGCGGTGCAGATAGTTAAATAAATAGATGATGGTAGATAGATAAAATTTATTGTCCATTGGGGATGATTGTTTTCATAGTATAACTGTCATAATCAGATACAGAAACATAGTGTTCATTTATATGCATTTAGTTTTTTTCATTTTTAAATGAGTTTCATCGTGACGCATGTCTTAACCATTTTGAAATATGCAATAAATTCCATTTGTGCAGAACTATTTTCCATTTACAATTCGATTAATACCGAACTGTAGATTTTCAGATATAATCAAACGGATGGTTAAAAAAAGCCATGCCATCACAATGCGTAATGACGCACAATAGCTGATCTTGCACTGTTAGAATATAATAATAATAATAGCCTAATAATGCATATTATTTATTGGCGCCTTTCATAACACTAATAACAGGATTTCTGGCGACTGGCACTTTCCAGATGGAACCGACTGACAGGTCAGGGATATCTCAGCCAACCCTTAGCCGAGTTATGCCAGGCGTGTTAGTCGGTATAATAGGCTTGTCGCATAATTACATTAACTTTCCGTACACGGCGGGTGAACAGTTAAACAAAAAAGCACAATTTGTCCGGTTTCCCAAATGTAATCGGTGCTATTGACTGCACTCATGTTGCCATAAGGACAATGAATGAGAATGACCATGCATTCATTAATCGAAGGCATTTGCATTCCACCAATGTCAAAATAATTTGGGATGCAGACATGTTGCTGTAATGTAGCCAATTTCCCCCCACCCGTGGCAGACACACTTTCGCGATGAAGCGCTAGACGCTTTGACATCGACTGATATCTGACCACTTTATATTTCGGCCACAGTCCGACTTTCTTATAGCGTCTGTAAGCTTTTGCAACTCCAACGCCTTTTCGCCATTGGTAATAGGCACACTGTGCCCTTCAAACAACATTTTCCTCCTCTTTTCCAACTCGCCAATAATATTTTCTACTTCACATTGAGTGAAGTGGCTTTTTTTGGTTTTCCTCCGTGTTTCCCATGCTTTCTTAATCAATGAATATTAATTTTGGGGCGTTTCACTGACTATTTATGGACAAATAAGGGCGTGACATGTAGCCGCAAAAGCTGCGCTACATATTAGAGTTGATTGTGATTTATAAAGGAAAAGAGGCGTAGGACGTGCGTGCGCATGCTTTTATAAATCTGAATATTTCTTTGCGTACGCATGTCCTATATTTCGTCCGTATGCCACTTCTGACGCAAATCCACCGCAAAGTTTTATAAATGAGGCCAAAATGCATATAAAAGAACTAAATGCATATAAATGAACACTATGTTACTGTATCTGCTTACGACAGTTATACTATGAAAACAATATTCCCCAATGACAATAAATACTATCTATTATCTATTTATTATCTATCTATCTATCATCATCTATTTATTTAACTGTCTGCACCGCCAGACAGAGACATCGACAATAATATCAGTTTTAAAGAGGATTTTGTTCTGTTTACCGTATTATTTATGAGGATGAATTACGTAACATGCCAATATTACAGATAATATTTGAGTGTTTTATTTTGCAAATATGTGCAATATGTGCTTCATTTGCATTTACGTTACAATCTTGTTTTAGTTTGTTAGTTTTTCACTGCAGGCTGATAATTGTAAGCATGGCTTTGTGACATCTTCATATTATTAATGAGAGGCAGTATTTCGATTTCGTTTACACAATGCTCTGCACTTTCAGACAGATCTAAAAGTAGCCTACGTGTTTCATCCATCTGCCGACGGTGTCGCCATTTCTCATTTCACCAGTTTTTTTGTGTACGCATGGGTCAGAGTTGTCGTGAAGGACCGCACATTTTCACATCAAGTTTGCTTTTTATAAATCCCAATTATTGTGTAGAGAGCTGCGTACGTCTTCTTTTGTGCGTACGCCACTATTATAAATGAGGCCCCAGAAGATTACCAGACATGTCTCGCAGTAGATACCGTAGACATTCAGACATGAAAATCAAAGAACACAAAGATATTAATACGAGAAATGACACCAGGAAGTCCTACGCCATGTTATTTCACTTACCAGAGAACCTTCGTCACTTACCAGAGAACCTTCGTCACTTACCAGAGAACCTTCATCTCCTACCAGAGAACCTACGTCTCTTAGCGGAGAACCTACGTCTCTTAGCGGAGAACCTACGTCTCTTAGCGGAGAACCTACGTCTCTTAGCGGAGAACCTACGTCTCTTAGCAGAGAACCTTTGTCCCTTGTTTAACTGATAAATAACACATTAGAACCATGTATACAAATAAACATTTGAATATCCAAAATGCCTCTGTGCAATCTACCACAACGCTTGTGTGTTATTTTATACATAGCCATGGCCTGCCCAGGCATAACGTATGAACATCCTATACATGCGACCCTATATTTTCCTCCACAACAAAAACCGACCAAGCCTGAACCAACAGTACTGTGCACTGAAGCAACAACAGGCTTCTGCAACTACGGCTGATAGATTTATGCCTATCAGCTGATTAGGGCAGACACTTCTCACTTGGATTTTTCTTGCAATTGACTATAATAAATAGAACTACCATTCATTTGATGGAAAGTTTATCTTTACCTTTCTTCCAGACTGCTGACTGGTCTTTCCCTTACACTGACTTCAAGTAGCCTTCTCTGTGTACCTATAGCTTTTTAAAAGACCAGCTAGGACATTTTATGACCAGCTTACACCTTTGACTCAATATTCTTATCTGATTGTACTGTATATAGAGTTGCAAGAGTCTGGTAACGTCATTAGGAGATATTCAGAATTGGCAAGGAAAAAGCAAAAAGTTAATAAGTCTGAAACTTTGGAATGATGAGAATGTACTGACATTTTGCAACCCTGTGGACAAGGCTATCTTGCCCCCTTGAAACTAGGTCAGCAGATTTGCTATTTAATTTCGGAAACTCCACCTTTTTAAAGATGATCTGAAGTAACTCTTCAGTAAATGCCTTCAGTGTTTTCTACCAGCACTGACTTTTCTACTTCAGGTTTACTATTAAGGGATTGTATGGTAAATGCCCTTACTGCCACTGGAAAGTCACTGACTGTTAAATGACTAAATAAAAAATATAAAAACTTTAGGTAATGGTAAAGGCAAATGATAACTTGGCCTGGCTCTCAGGGGTATTTCACCGGATGGTGTGCTCTGCCATTTCATGTAAAAGGTCTTTGATCATCTCTGGCGTGTAACATAGCTCCATTATTACATGAGACATTGGCTCTGTCAGTTGTGCTGTGAAGAGACTGCCAATGAATCCCTAAACATCTGGACTTCATGATTAGGTAGATATCTGTTTCCCAAATATCATCCTATGCACTTATTTTTACCACTTCCCATCTGGCTCTAGTCCAAACGTGTGCATTGTGTAGGGAATAGTGTATTACTTCAGATGCAGACATTTAGTGCCAGAAAATATCAGTCTCTCTCTCTCAACAGAGTTGCTTGTTGTCTTTAAACTACCATCCAAACACAGCAGACTTTAACGCTTGTTCGATTATCTGGGACAAGTAAAAATAAATAGTCTGACAAAAAGAATGCACACAGCATTTATCTGAATCGACAAGTGATAAACAGTTGTAATTTTGTACAGTGACTGAGCTAAACGAGTTAATCTGCAAACACTTGTGATGCTTATTTTGCCATTAAATTGGTGTGTGTGTGTGTGTGTAACTTTGTTATCGAAAATGATATTGCCCTTTCTTTCATATTAAGAGTGTGAGATGGCTAGCTAAAGTTTGTCGCTGTACAGTCTTTAAATGTGAATTTAATTAAACTGTGCAATAGCGGCCAAAATAGAAAGAGTGTCAGAAAGAGAGATGAAACATCAAATATAGAAGCATTGCGCCAGAGAATATTTATTTATAGTGAGACTTAATCCCATGTTCCCCAATTTCTGACTTGTTTTATTTACGTCCATGAATATCTTTAAGATTTTGAGCTGTGGGGGGTTCGCATGGCGTAGTGGGATAATTTACTGCATTGCAGGACAGTCTACGTCACAGTGGTCATGGGTTCGAGCCTGACTTTCCACGGGCCTCCTGCACAAGACATTGCAAAATTGAAAAAATAGATAACTCAGATTATCCCGCCACGTCGCTCTCCAGCAACTTCAGATTAATAATAATAATAATAATAATAATAATAATAATCAGTTCAGATTGGGTGCCTGTATATTCAGTCATGGAAGTAGTCGGTGAACATCCCGTCCATGATCTGACTAAAGGCTTCTGTGTTGGGTGAGCAGTGCAAATAGAATAGGCGGCTTGGGCGACGTGGTTGGATGAACCATGTGCTCACTGCGCACCCCTTGTCCCCCCACAGATCTGTACAAGTAGTTACAGAGCTGCCGATAAGGCAAGATAAGAGAGGGGTCTGGGATGGGATGAAAATCGGGAAAAATCCGCAACAGAAAAAGATTTCTGAACTGCAACTGCTTGAAAATAATAGTCAGATTAAAGATGGCAAGTAACAGTAAAAAAAGAATTACTCCGTTACCATGGTAACCGTAAAAGCGGTAGCTAAATCTTTTGTCATGTTATCTCAGAAACTTCTGAGATAACATGTTGGCTTAATAGTCTGAGTGACTGGTACATTTTTTAAATATTTTTTTGTCTACCTGCCAGAGTGTTAGTTTGTTTACAATGTTAGTTTGAGGCCATGTTATACTGGTGATGGCACTTGTCATTGTATTGATGCTTTTAAGAGCAATTGAGTTGGCAATTGTTTTAGATGGCCTTTATTCCCAGGCTGATGGCCGTGGTGCCATCACAAAACTCACTCCCTGAATACAAGGAAAAAATGTTTTTTTTTTGTCCTCCAACGCGCCTGGGCACGTCCTCCAACGCGCCTGGGCACGTCCTCCAACGCGCCTGGGCACGTCCTCCAACGCGCCTGGGCACGTCCTCCAACGCGCCTGGGCACGTCCTCCAACGCGCCTGGGCACGTCCTCCAATGCGCCCGGGGCAAGACCCAGAGTGTTCAAATGCAGATGAAGACTGCTTTATTATCTATCTCAGGGTCAAACCTTTAGCTAGAAGAAAGCTGATGAGCTGGAATGCCCCCATTTTCTCTTTATTAAATTGTCATCATCATGACAGTAACAGCAATGAAAACACAAACACAAGCTACTAGAACGTGATGATCTGTCCAGGTTTTTTGTTGTTGTCCAGAACCCATCCTGATTAATTGGTGATTATTTTGTAACATTTTCTATACTGTGCCTGAAAGTCTTCTGAAAGGTCTCGCTGGGGAAACAAACCATGGGTCGTTCGTCACTCCTGATGACTGAAATGCTTAGACTCGGGAATCGATGTCCAGCTTATTTACGTGTCTACTGTGCATCCACAACATCATCCATCACAATTAGTTGGTGTGTTCAACTAACTACTGCATCGCCGCTGAATATCAATGACCATCAGCAAAACACTGCAGGTCTGTTTACCTCCGCTCATTTCCCTGTAGAGCCGTTACGGCAATTTTGTGTTGCTTACACACACTGATTTCGGAAAGAAGTGTCTGACCCATTACTTTAAGAGGATTTTTATGTGGCTTTGTTTCTCATCTGATAGATGGACACAGGAACAACCCCAAAAAAATATCTAAATTCTCTTTGGCCTGAGCATAAATATGGACACAGCAAATGGATCCAATCCCACAGGGGAAAACTGCACAATAAACATTGACAGTGAGTTATGGCTTGAGGCTGCATGGAGAAGAGGCTGGTGACTGTTTCATATCTGTGTGAAGGACCATCTTTCACTGAGACAGGAGACTAAAGCTGAACAAATTGACACACAAGAACACATCCAGCTGCCACAGTCTGGTGGCTTTACAACACCTACATCAGACGTGTCTCATCGTCTCTCTGGACAGTTGAGGCGGGCGCCTGTGGCTCTCTTAGGTTTATTGGCAGGAATAGATGTTCGGAAGAAGGGTAAGTGATTTTTATTATAGATTGCGAAAGGGCTGAGATCAGCTACGATGGCCTTTCCCATTTTTCTGTTTATGTGGATGGATTGTTAAATAGATTTTTATGGTGGATACCAGCTTAATATCAATGGAAGGAAATGGAGCTTGACACGCAACGTGATTTCAGTGACATTGAGCGTGGAGTGGTGGTTTATGCCAGACGGGCTGGTTAGAGACTCTAGGGTTTAGAGAGAATGGTCCAAAAAAGAGAAAGTATCCAGTGAGTGGCAGTTCTCTGGGAGAAAATGTATTTTTGATGGAAGAGGTAGGGCCCTATGTTTTCCACGTTGCAGAATATGTGGACGGAATCACAGAATCCAGACAATGCGAAATTCAATAAAATATATATATTTTGTTTAATAATCAACTATAGTAATTGTCACCGCGTTTCTCAGAATACAAAATGCATCAAATATAGAAGTTAATTCAAGCTCTATAAAGATATGTGTGTTTCTACCGAAAGGTGGCCAGCATGCGCTCCATCATAACGTTCAAACTTTGTAATGCGCTTGATAGCTGACAGCTATAAACAATTGTATTTACTCCATTCTAAATTTCCCAATCAGACAACACATGTTTTTCTCTTTCACTCACTTATCCAAATGCATATGACTAGGCAGGGCTCTACACTAACTTTTTTCCCAAGGAGTACATGTACTCCTAAATAAAAAACTGTCAAAGCACACAAAGAAATTTAGGAGCGCATTGAAAAAATGTTCAAGTAACAAAGTAACTTTTTTCTTTTTCCCAGTGTTTCTCCCACATTTCTCTCACTTTGACTTCACCGCGGTGTCACAGAAAACTACTGCAGTTGGCGCATGACTCCTTTGCGGAATGTGGGAGTTGTAGTTTTTTTAACAATAAGAAGCCCAGGGAAAAATGAATTATGGTAGGTTGTAATTTTTACTTCCACATTGCGCTCGTAAATCATTTTTCCTTGTCTCAAATGTCTATTTTTAGCAGCAAATTCTCTCGTGAAACGGGGGCACTGTAGAGCCCTGCTAGGTGTAGCCTACTTTTTAAAGGGGAACAAGGACAAATATCTATAATTTGCCTTCGTAATAATTATGTGACGGTCTTGCTAATCAGGCAGTTCTTTCACTCGGGGAACAGGGTCGACCTAGCGCGAGTGCTACTGAATATTATGGCTTTGTCCACAAGATTGTGCTTGATAAGTTTTGTAAGATAAAGATTCTAAATGTATGTTTGTCATTGTCCCACTTTACATTGATTTCTGAGGAAATCTGTTTATCTTAGTTTTTCATATTGACTACATTCTTCTGTTAGAAGAAGAAATCATGTGCTATTAACATGACAAATTCCTTTGCACAATTCGTGAAATACCCTTTTGTCTGCGAAAGAGCCTGACCGATAAAGGATTTTTAAGGCCGATACCGATACAAATAGTTGGTGACTTAGAAATCTGATATATTGGCCGATTATATATTTTTTTAAATCCAGAAACGAGTAACAAAACCAGTTTTCCCTAACATTAGTTTTTTATAGTTATATATGAGTCCTCACTAAAATAATATGATACTGCAGTTTAAAAATGAATTTGTTTGTTTTATTGTCACAACAGAACACAGGAACATTAAAATATATTCTGAAAATTAAAGTTCTGATAAATGAAAGATATGAAACTTAAAGTCCTTTGAACAAAAACACAACATCAAGGGAGTTTTTTTAGTTACTAGTAGGGGTTCACCACACCAATGCTTCGGAATTTGAAATATTACAGAATAACAATTTAAATAACTTGCATTTATCAAACTCACAAATTCAGTGTAGCTCTTACAAAATACATGTGACTTTGCGGCACTCCACACTCCACCTTAGAGCAGCGATCGGCTCTGCACGCGGCATCTTAAAATCTTACGAAAATCTTTTCAACTGACCTTTGTTGTTCTGAAATGAAGATGGATTCAGCAACTGGATGGCCTATTACTCACTTGTTTTCAGAAACACGTTTCGGTGAACAATTTTTTGTAAAATATGAGGTCATATTCAGAACGCCATTATAGTCTGTTTTGAAAATGGGGAGCAGACAGACCCACGTAACGCATTTGTCCAGTCAGCTGCCATGTATTGCGTTTGTCACGCTCATCCTGCTTGTCATTTCTGGTAAGTGTTTTAACATCGGTGTTAAAAGTGTTCACAAAGGCAGTAAGTGGTTTGTGCACATTTGCCGTGTACCGACAAACCGTGCGACGCACACACGCACCGAACCGAGACAAGCGAACCGAACGGTTCGGACGTTTTTTCATTAACCGTGCCACCCCTAGTTACCAGTATTAATAGACTTAATAGCTTCATAAATATAACTTTGAACAAGACTGAAAAATATTTTGTTAAGTTCTATAAGTTCCGATATATCGGTTGGGCTGTAACGGAAAGTAAATGTAGCCTATCTGGCAATGCAATAGCAGTCTGTACAGCAGTATTTTCTATATTTTAGGTTTGGGAGCGGGCTTCTGAATGCAACTTTGTCCAAATTGTTGTAAACTAGGGTCCTGAAACTGTGGTCCTAGAACTGGGGTCCTAAATCTGCAGCTTCCGGTTGTGCAGGAACACCCTTCTCAATATTTTTGATAATGTCATGTTTTTGTAGTTAAACGTTCCACAAACTACAACATCCCTAACTTGTGTCTAATGCAAACAGCCAATCAAACAGCAGCAGTCAATGACACATCACATTCACATAGGTGCCCACACTGCTCAGACACATCACTGACAGCCCGTGTCGAAATAATGGTTGAACGATGAGTCGGATTGATATCAAAAGCAGTTTGAAAGAGAGGAGAAGGTTAAGAATTTGTGAAAAAAAGGAAGTACCGCTTTGGTAATAAGGCAGTGGTTTGGCTTTTTGAAGTCAAACAAGTAAGCAGAGATAAACATTTTGTGCAACACATGGTGTTGAGTCGTGTAGAGCAAGTCAGGATTACATCCTTTAGGCTGCATTCATTTTTCCATGGAGCTGCACCACAATAGAAACTATTTTGTAGGATTTGCATATGAGCAAATCAAGGAAGAATATCTGCTAGTATTCTCTCAACAGGATTTTTTTATATGGTATATTTTGTTCCTAATTATGACTAAAAAATCCTAAATAACTGTGCAGGGCAATTATGGAGTTAAAGCTGCATGTTGAGACAAGAAAACAAACCATATCAAAACTAAAATTATTTCAAACATAAGTTTCAACACAGAAATGGGCTTAATGATGGAAATACCCACTCCTGTTCTGTTTTTTTTATCTTATTTCTTCATTTTCTTTACCTGAAAACACTGCAATGCATTAGACAACTGCATTGCACTAAAATACACGCAAAATCTGTCCACCTTTTGGCAAGTACACAATTTGTTTTGGGATTTGCTAGAGTACTCAAGCAATAAGTGACTGGAAGTTCCTTTTCCCAGTGTATAACAAGATATTTATTGAAATTGAATGAGATGAGAAAGAATTACATGATTTTTTGCAATATCGCCCAGCCCTAAATGAAATCAGAAACCAAGGTTGATTTTGTACTTAAGAATAAATTAAATGACCTGTCAAAGTTGGCTTGTTGCTAACCCAAACACAAGAATCAGCTGTTCTTTGGTGGTTGACGTACTTCTGTTTTTGATACCGTACAGCAAAGCAACGTACAACACACATTTAAAAAATGGAATGCCAATGAGAATAGTAATTTATGTCACTTGTATTTAAATTATTGTAAAAATTCAGTTCATGAAAATAAATTCATGATGAACTCACAAGCTAGCATTATAGCCAGCTACTGTTGCCCCAGACAAGCTAACATCGTAGAGCAGATTTGTGCTTGAACAGACCTGGCCCAAACATGAATGACAAAAGCAGTTTTAGGAATTAAAATATATTTGTTTTGATAGGGGGAATTGGCTTTTATCCATATCTATCCACTAGTTTTAAACTTTGTCTCTGTCGCAGGCGGTCATATATACAGCGGCATGTGCGAGAGACAGGACTTCGCAACACAATAGCGATCTAGGAGCCATTGTGTCATTAATAACAAATAATAAGTTATATTCTACGTTACTGTAATTACTGCATCAACAAGAATGAACAGATATATTAACAATTCAGTGCACTGACAAGTCCGGACCCAAGCACACTCCTTATTCGTTGGACATTTATTTGCTTAAGAACAAAACCAGCTGTTATCGCGATATGTCTCAGTCCATCAATATTTTCCCAAAAACTATACATTTTTAGATCATTTTATCACCCAGCCCTAATGTCATGTATTTGTACCCCATGTCATCAAAACCAATTGTCTTAAACTTAGAATTTCAGTGGTATGACGCTGATTGTGTACATATAAATAGAATATTACACATCCAGGCCAAAAGGAGGTTTAACACGTTATTATGTGAAATTATATTTGTTAATTGCAAAAGTCACAGTGTGTCTTTAAGAGATTGACCTGAGAGATCAGTACAACAATGCTGTCCCAATTCAGACGTCTCCTCTGGGGTATGGTAACTGATGGTTAGTGGGCTCTGTCTGTCTCTTTTGGGGTATGGTAACTAATGGTTAGTGGGCTCTGTCTGTCTCTTTTGGGGTATGGTAACTGATGGTTAGTGGGCTATGTCTGTCTCTTTTGGGGTATGGTAACTGATGGTTAGTGGGCTCTGTCTGTCTCTTTTGGGGTATGGTAACTGATGGTTAGTGGGCTCTGTCTGTCTCTTTTGGGGTATGGTAACTGATGGTTAGTGGGCTCTGTCTGTCTCTTTTGTGCTTTGTCTCTTTGCTCTCTCACACTAATATCAAGTTATTAGACTCACTGAGTGTATCCTTCAAGTGATGCTGCGGAAATTAGTTTTTGGAGTAGCTTGGACCCCTGGGGAATTTATGAGGAGACTGGTGGTGTGCTGCTAATTGAGAAGGGATGTGCCGCAACTCAGTAGCACAGAGGCCAACAAAGTTGTCAGATAAGACTTGTAGTTATCAAAAGCGGTAACAAGCACAAAACAGAAAGCCCCTAGTGTTTCCAACGTCATGATCTTGGCCCTACCATCCCACTTAGCAATTTGCTTTTTTTTTACTGCAAAAATGGACAGATGGAGCTGAGGTGATGCAGTCAGAAGAGGGTATTACCTCAGACTGAAGTCTCATCGCTCATCAGTTAGGAGCGTCTGGAACATCCCTCTGGACCTCTAGCAGGATGGAATATTCTGGTTGCAATACCTTGTTGTAATGCTGTTCAGCTGCATTGGTAGCTTACCTGTGTAAGCTGTGCTGTGCTCTCTGTATCAGGAACGACAGGAACGATTCACGGTTACGATGTTAAACATGTTTAAACATCAACAGCTTTGATCTGAATAAAAATCTATTGTATGCAACCATTTAGATAAATGTAAAAACTGGCAAAAACACCATTTTTACAGAATTAGCTATCAAGTTATGCTAACATTAGCTATCTGACGTTAGACTACAATGTCAATGCCATGGTTGAATGCCTCTTGATACACATGCCCTAGCATTTAGGCTAGGCAGTGAATATTTTGTGTTTTGTTTTTTTCTCTATAATTCAGAACTTTACATTTGAAATCAGAATATGTTTATAGTATAGATTCTTGTCTTTGTTTGAATTAGACATTCCTTTCTATACTTATTTCCCCTGTTTATCTGCATAATGTCCGGCCTCATGTCAGGTTCCTAATATGTCATAGCAATAAAGGAGGCACACCATGCTACAGGGACATGAATGTGCTAGGAATCTGTCTCAGACATTTATAGGACAATAAATATATATTTCATCCACGCTTATATAGAGAGCACCAAACTTCTAATTTTCTCAGGTAAAATACATTCTTTGTCATAGCATTAATTGTCAAAGTTGTCAAAGTTGTTTATTTGTCATATGCGTCGGATAACATCACATCATCCTATGCAGAGAAATTTTTGGAAGGGCTAGGGAGAATAAAAACACAACTACATTCATTTTTCAGTTGCAAAAATATATACGGATCGCACTACACGTTTTGGATATTGTATCTCATGGTTGTGCTTTATTTGTAGGTCAAGGATGTTTTTCAGGGATGTTTATATCAGGATTTGTGTTGATAAATAGACAAGCTGGCAAGATTTATTCAGTAAGTTGAGAATAACTCTTTACGATGGTTCCATATGCGCTGGATGTCCTGCGCCATTCTTGAGATTCTCAAAATCCGATTGGCGACCATTTACCTAGCTCAAAGAAACTCAGTAAGGACGAACACATTCAAGGCAGAGTTATACACATTTTAGAAATATTTTTATTGCACTGAGAAATAGTTTTTTGTAGATATTTGTGGGACCTTGACATATTTTCAACATTTTAAAAAGAGAACAGTATCAAAGTAAGTCCACACTGTTCTACAAGCTAGTCAATTCTAGTTTCTCATTGTAATATGTTGTATAATGGCGTTCATAATATATTTTATTGACTGTACAGTAGCAAGCTCGTTTTTATCATTTTCTATCTAGCTAGATCACGTCTGTAGCTTTTTGTTTTTTGTTGTGTCTTTTGTGGTGAGCTAATCCGGCTATCTACTGTAGTTAGTTCCCTGACACTCGTTCTTTAAAAAAACATGCAGTTTGTAATTGATATCCACCTCCAGTATAAGTTAGATTTATTTTCTTTTTTGTATCCCTCCATTTTCCTCCCTTCCCAATTCCCACTAATCCTGCCTTGTCGGCAGCTCCGCAACTCCTTGGACAGATCTGTGGGATGGTGAGCAGGTTCAGACAGTTCATCCAACCTCATGTCTTGCCACCATTATTGTTTTTTTGCACTGCTCATCCAACACAGAAGCCTTTAGTCAGATAATGCATGGGATGGTTATGTTCACCATCTATTCTTCCGCAATTGGATTTACAGGCACCCAATCTGAACATAAGGAGTTGCTGGTGAGCAACGTGTCAGGATAGATAATCTGATTTATCTAACCCAAAGTGCGGGCAGCTTATTTGCACTGCCTTGTGCAGGAGGTCCGGAGAAAGTCAGAGAACCCTTAGTTAGGCTTGAACCACTGACTCGTGACATCACTCCAAATTACAGTGTGCCAGAAGCTGTGAGGTGTGTCAAGGTGTTCGTCGGGAATATTGTAATTTGGCCTTCTTGTGGCACTGGCGCAGTAAAGGCATCTTTCTGGCAACAAGAAAGTGCACCTCAGCCTGGATTTCTCCCGAGGTTACCTGTGGATTTTTCTTTGTATCCCGAACAATTCATCAAGCAGTTTTGGCTGAAATTTTTCTTGGTCTGCCTGACCTTGTAATATAAAGAATTATTGACCGATAAAAATTGATGAATGAAATTGCTGATCCAAACACCGAATTATATATAAATGAAAGTCATGGAAATTGTCAGGGGTGCCTTATCTTTTGCATACGACTGTATTTATGATTTAAAAAAAGAACGCTTGTTTTTAAAAAAGTTTCTTTATTGGCCCTGTTTCGGGGCTTTTTTCACAAACAACGGTAGTTACTCAAGAAGTTCGCTTTGAATCTTGATCTTTGTGGTATTTCTTGAGAAGGCCAAAACAGAGGATGCATTTTCTACTGCTAAATACAAAACTCATTATTTTTTGGAATGTGTTGGCACAATGTAATGTTTTATGACACAAATGACCATTGCTAACATTAGTAATTAGTAGCTGATTTACTGTGGAATTTCTCTACCACAGTCATGTGATTAATCATTTAATTTAACCTTATGACCACCCTACTTTTAACAGCTGCCACTATAGTTTAATCATTGATCAATGTGCCTGGGGAACTCACTGATTGTGTTAACCAGGAGGTCACTTGGCGGGCAGTGCAACCTAAAGCCTTCTTGCCCTGTTCCAGTCACTGAGCCGTGGTATGACGCCCACTAGTTACTGGTGGAATGTTGATGTTGTTTGCCCAGCTCTCCTTGTCGTCTGTTGGGTGATGGACCTGTGGGCACTGGCAGCACCAGGCCATTGATGTCTTCTGGTTTTAATGCTTTGGGTGGATGTAATAATCATGTGGAGAGCAGCCAGCCAGCATAGAGCCAGCCAGCATAGAGCCAGCCAGCATAGAGCCAGCCAGCCAGCCTCACAGGATCCAGCCAGCATAGAGCCAGCCAGCATAGAGCCAGCCAGCATAGAGCCAGCCAGCATAGAGCCAGCCAGCCTCACAGGATCCAGCCAGCCAGCATAGAGCCAGCCAGCCAGCCAGCCTCACAGGATCCAGCCAGCCAGCCTCACAGGATCCAGCCAGCCAGCTGCATGTCATAGAGCCAGTATTTAGTACAACTAAAGTATTTAGTGTAACTTTGTGTTGTCTTGCTTTTCTTGGCCTGGTCACCGTTGCAATTGAGGATCCGATGTCAGTCAGCTTACCTAATAAAATATAAAGGTGAAATAAAAACTAAACAAAAAAAGTCAGTCAGCCAGGCTGTAACAACACCAGAGTCTGTAGTCTATGACCAGCTGTCTGTGCCTGACGTGTTTTTTACCCATAATAACTTTCTCTGTATGCAGAGGCTTTTGCAATTACACCCCATGTACAATGAAATGTGGACTGAGAATTAAATTCAAGCAGCAGCTAAAAAACACAGGCAGGCAAATCCTACGGTTTATAATCCTGATGAACTCAAGAAAGACTTGTAGTAGTATGTGTCCTTGATTAGGTCCAAAAGTGAACCCTATTCCCTAAATAGTGCACTACATCTCATAGGCTGATATCCCTGGTACAATGTAGTGTATGATGTAGGGAGGCCTTGAATCTGTAATGGGACAGAAGCGTAGGATGTTGGGCTGCTTGTACTGTAGCAGGAACAAAGCTATGAGGCTGACAACATTTGACAAATGTTTACTTCTTTTCCCATAATCCTCATGTAGATATTCTGTCACAGGGTGACGTCCTAACTGAGGAGTTGACACACATCAGTGGCAGATGTTACAGCCGGTGGCTTCATCCTTTCTGAATTAGGTTTTGTTGATAAAACTCTTAAAAAGATTATTGAATTTGATACATGGCGTGTGCGTTATCTCGATGAAGCTTGTGTTGCGTCCTGCGACCCAACTCCATGGCTTAGGAGGCAGAACATTTTTCAGTAGGGATAAAAATACTCACACCATAGTGACATGATTTGTTGGCCGTATTGCCCAGCCCCAAAGTACTTCCACTACTCTATAATGTTAATAGCACAGATCCATTGACACAAGAGATGTGAGAATTTCCCAACAGCAGTAGCCAATAGGATGACAGAGTTTAGGACCATCCTTGATATAAGGATAACATCACATGCTCACTTACACCCTGACTCGATCTCCCCCAGCCCAGTCTCCTCTACTGATAATGAGGGCTCAGTCTGATATGAGGCCAGTTGACTCTCTGAGGAAACAGTCATAAAAACAAGGCTAACAGTCTGAAGAAACGGTGACACAAAACAAGGCTAACAGTCTGAGGAAACAGTCACACAAAAC
>JACXGM010012229.1:0-24298 GCA_016801145.1 Umbra pygmaea | reverse complement strand
GGAACTCGCTCTCGATTTGACGGCCGGGCCAGAGCGTGGTTTTGCGGATGCAACAGCCAGTCCATTTCAGTTTACTGTCACTTGTTTTAATACGTCCGACCGGCCGTCAAAGTAAGATATGACGGCCTGTTCGGCCCGGAATGGACCGGCCGTTCGGGAAAACTCCCGATCCTCCCGATGGCCAGTCCGTCCCTGGTTATCAAGCGGATTACAACGTTTGAACTATATGACGGAGCGCATGCTGGCCAAATTCGGTAGAGAAACACTGCAGATATAGCCTATAGAGCGCAAATTAACTTCCATGTTTGCTGCCTTTTGTATTAGGACACACTCAATGACAGTTGTTAATATTACTAATATCCGCGAGATTCCGTGTTACAAGTAAATTCCGTTTTTATTGATACATTCAGCGATTCCCTAAAATATTATATATTTTATATTCTATGGAATGGCACATATTGTAGGTTCTTTTCACAGAGTTTCTCTCTTAACCCATTAGATCCAAATTTAAAATATACAGCAGAGAGACCTAGAAAGAATATATACATTTTAGACATTGCCCTTTATACGTTGATATTTTGGAAACTATACCATCTAACTCAAGTCGCAGAGTATAACACTTTTACGAGCAGACAGTAAGAATCATAGACACATCATACAGAATATACCAGTTGGCCAAATCCTTAGACTTACAAAGTAAATGCAGTTACGAATGCTAAAGTGTTTTATTATTCGAAAACCGGGAATGAATACAATAGGCCTATTCATAATTGTATTACTTGTAGCATGGTGTTCACCCGCCGATTATATTATTCTTACGATGAAAAAGTTGCTATATGCACAGCAGACTTCGTTTTAAATGTAAAATATACATGTAGCTGTTTTAGAGACAATCATTTAAACTACTGTCACTTCATAGACGCGTATAAATTATAATAGAGACCATCGGAATTCGAACAGTAACTAACAAACTATCGGTTGTATGCTTTCACTGAAGAAAGAAAGCACAACTTCAGTATCCATTTTCCACTAGAAATTCAATTGTTTTAAACTTTAGAGACAAAACTTTTTATATGCCTGTTTCTGCTGACAAAAAAGATGAATGTTTACCATGATTTCGGCTTGTTCAAGGGCATTCCTCCTGCCGTATATTCTACAGAAGCTACACTCGCGTTCTATCTTGGGCATTCCTCCTGTCGAATTCTATAGTAGCTACTGTAGATTGCACCCAGATTGACATAAAAGCCCACCCAAATAGTACAGTAGGCTATATGAATCAAACAACATTCCAGGTTGGAATTTAATGTAGTCAGCAGTGTCGCAAAGGCGCAGCTTTCCGGACGTTGTCTATTCAAATACACCGGTATGGCGGTATATAAAAAATTCATATCATGACGAAAATAAATACCGGTATTCGGTGTGAACCGGTATACCGCCCAGCACTAGCCTCCGTCTTAGCATGTCGTCTTTCTCTACTTTCTGTTCCAGATGTGCCCATGTGGTTGAAGAGCCTCCGTCTTAGCATGTCAACTTTTTCTACTTTCTGTTTTAGATGTGCCCATGTGTCTGAAGAGCCTCCGTCTTAGCATGTTGTCTTTCTGTACTTTCTGTTCCAGATGTGCCCATGTGGTTGAAGAGCCTCCGTCTTAGCATGTCGTCTTTCTCTACTTTCTGTTTTAAATGTGCCCATGTGGTTGAAGAGCCTCCGTCTTAGCATGTCGTTTTTCTCTACTTTCTGTTCCAGATGTGCCCATGTGGTTGAAGAGCCTCCGTCTTAGCATGTCGTTTTTCTTTACTTTCTGTTCCAGATGTGCCCATGTGGTTGAAGAGCCTCCGTCTTAGCATGTCGTCTTTCTCTACTTTCTGTTTCAGATGTGCCCATGTGGTTGAAGAGCCTCCGTCTTAGCATGTCGTCTTTTTCTACTTTCTGTTCCAGATGTGCCCATGTGGTTGAAGAGCCTCCGTCTTAGCATGTCGTCTTTCTCTACTTTCTGTTCCAGATGTGCCCATGTGGTTGAAGAGCCTCCGTCTTCATAAGTATGCAGCGCTTTTCTCCCAGATGTCGTACGAGGAGATGCTGATTCTGACGGAGCACCACCTGGAGTCACAGGTTTGTCCTGGTTTGTCACAGGTTTGTCCTCCTCTTGTTTGTCTAGCTGTTGTTTCTCCATGCTTTCCTAATTAGCTTTGAATACATACATACTGCTCTGCTTATTGTCCTTCAGCAGTGACAACTTAGCCAATAACATGCCATGAAATATTACCGCTTATTGGTGACCATCTGAGCTCACATCTGTAGCTTTAATGAAACAGATGTGGATGAAAAGTTGTATTTAGGAACTAGGTAGCAATGCCGTTGTTTCTGATTTTGGGAGAAACGGCTACTTCCTCGTTTGACTGTTTTTCTTGTTTTTTCCCTCCAGAATGTGACCAAAGGGGCGCGGCACAAGATCGCCCTGAGTGTCCAAAAGCTCAGAGAGAGGCAGAGTGTTCTCAAGTCTTTAGAGAAGGTTAACCACACACTCACCACTACTATCATTTGAACACATCTTTATTACGTCACACAATACATATGCTGTTTACACTTGTTTAAATCATCTCTTGCTATAGAAAGAGTGGATGTGTATAGATTGTTTTTATCAGAGTAATAAATGCTCAAATTTTTCTTCTCTATGTTGTTGCCTGATCTGCATGAAAGTTGATATTTAATATGCTGCATGACTAGCCATAGGTTTACACAATATGTTTTAAGATAGGTGCTGAAACCATATACTCACTTTTGACCAATTAACATTCTGTTACATACATGCATATCAAACAGTCAAGGACATTTGTATAGTAACAGAATTGTTGATGCTTTTTTGGAGATTAAAGCCCCACAAATGCTAGAACATTAATATCAACCAAACAGGGTAAATTAAAAAGCTCTTATGTTTTTTTGATAACCTTTATTTAGCCGGTGAAGAAAACTAATTGAGATTAAGAATCAATATTTTCAAGAGCGGCCGGGTCAAGACAGGGAGAAGCAGGATACCACAGACATGACAAACAACATGACCGTGCCATACAATCATATTAAACATCATATTGAACATCATTTAAAAAATAATTATAGCTTTCATCAAAGACGTGAAGTGAAGTTAATGTCTGCCTGTGGTTTTGTGTTTACAAACAATATCTTCTGGGGGGAGGTACCTCTTATGTGGTACATACAGGTTAACCGTTGCCTTGTTTTCATTTTGAACCACATGTCTTAAAGCTACGTTCCTCGACTTTCGTGCCACTCATAGACCCCCATTTTAATATGGATGTGTAGTATTTTGTTTTTATTAGATGCATAGAATCAATGTCTCACCGCAGTTAGCTTGATACACAACTGTGTTTGTCACCGTTATGGTAGCCCACACAAAATGTGACGTACGGTTTGCTAAAGTGGAAATGTATGGTTGCCGGAACTGTCAGCCAAACAACAGATGTAGCGTTACATCTAATGAGGTTGCAGGACGGGCCCAACCTCTAGACAGAGTAGAACATGAGAGTAAATACAAACCTAGACGGTTCAGAGATAGAAACAGAGCCGGGATCCGTTTGAGCCTGACAGCGCTTATGTTTACATTCGTTAGAACCCAGAGGCTGAAATGGGCATAAATAATGACTAATATCGCGGAAGGCATCTTTAAATCGAGAAAAAACAATACATGCGAGTTAAGACATACACCTATGTTGTTAGGGGAGTCAAATAATTACCAAAATTGGTTATAATATGACTTATTGTCTGAATGATAAGAAGAGCAGCAAGCTCTTCACAGTAGTCCGTCACACATCAGATCTGTTGACAGTAGAAATGTTGTGGTCTAACAGGACATACTGGAAGGGGGAAACCTGCGTAACGCTCTGCAGGAACTACAGCAGATCATCATAACACCCATCAAGGCCTTCAGCTACAGCCCTCCAGGTGCCCTCCAGAGGGACAGGGACTCAGAGAGGATAGGATCCCCCTCAGACCCCTGCAAGTCTGGGGAGGACAAGGATGTGGCCCAGGAGGGCTTCCAAACCCAGAACGCAGCTCCCTGTGACGGAGAGTCCTCAGCCACACCCATCTCAGACGGTGACATTGCTGGCCAGTTCACACGTGTCATGGGTAAAGGTAAGATGCTGTTACGAGGCTAAGAATATGGGATGTCCATCTTTGTGCAGTTATACATAATATTTGGAATGCCATTCTTTTTTGTTCTCATATCTTTTCACTGTGCGGAACCTGCTGTGTTTATTTGCAAGTGTTTCCACAAACCAATTGAAGAACAGCACATGGGCCCATTGTTAGCAGGAGGCTCTCAGCAGCCTCACTATGCTTGTCACATGGTGCAGCCTTCAGCACCGTTTACTTTCTCTGAGACTAATATGAAATGTTCATGCGGACATATCTGGCAGAATGTGCCCGGAAACTATTTGGGAATGTGCCCGAAATTGCTGAAGTCAAGTGGATAAGTAACAGTTTCACAGCTCCTCTCTGAGGCGCTGTCTAAGGACTTCATCACTGCAATTACTGTGACACCACATTTATTAGTGTCAACTTAGATTTTCTTCTGCAAATTGCAGACATTGAAATATCCACTGAATTTTAACCGAAATAGGATAGACGATACTATTTCTGTGTGCATTAAGCCACCAAAAACCAATACTTCTATTTCTGAAGAACTGAACAACAAACCTTTTTTACGCACGTGTGCTCTAACGGGGTGCCAGAGTTGGTGTACTAGTGTAAGCTCCCGACTCTGGAACACTCTGGACCCTGGCTCGGCCGCTGTATTTTCTGTAGACTACACACGTAAATGTCGTTACTACTGCTGAGTTTCACAATTATCCTGCACGTGAATGTAGCCTAATGAAACGAAGCTCACAGTTGAAACAAAGCGTTTGTTTGCTCTGTACATGTTTCATTGACAGCATCTGAGCTGTGCAAGTTGGACCCAAAAAGCTTGCGGAGCTAAATGAATGTCCCTGCAAGGCTAGCTGGCTTTTTAATTACCGCTAGTCTTGTTAGTCGCTGCTGGGTTGCTCCGTCTTACAAATTAAGGACTGGTTACTGACTGACTGAAATATTAAAAAATAGCTTCAAATGCACTAACTATTTTAGAATTTAGATTTAGACAGCTGCTCTCATGTCGGTACAGTATTTCATAATGCCAATTTTTTTCCCTCTTGTCATGTAGTGAGTTTTTTTTTTCAAATGTTTGCACTTTTTTGTGTGGTTGTGTGTGGGGGGGTGTAAGTAAATTAATAACATTTTCTATATCCTTTTCTTTTCATGCATATCTATTATGTAGCCCTTCACTTGATTTTAACACTCAATGTGGCCCTCAAGCAAAAAAGGTTGCCTGCCCTAGCCTACAGATGTCTCTTGTCTACAGTTGTCAATTAATAGTGATACGCACCACGGTTTACCACGGGCATTTTTTTTTAAATTAAATAAAAATACAGTTTTTGGCTGCCAGTTAGCATCGGTGTGCACAACAGCTGCACAAAGCTGTGTTTGGCTCACAGCAATTGATAATTTGACTTGCTTAATTATTGTGTTTATCTGTATTATTAAAGAGTTTTATATGTTATTGTATTCAAAGAGACATCATGTTCTGAAGAGAATCTCACCAAAGATATTATTTGCATTCTAAGTAAATAAACGAAAGCGGTTATACTCCGTGGTCCACGAGCTAATTCTGATGTTTTCTGCAGCTCTAACTAGAGGCCACATTACCTAATGGAGAAGTCACTGGACTTAGAAACAAGAGGTTCCCGGTTTGAATCACGGCAAATCCTATATTTTTTTATATAAACAAAGTTTCCATATATAATGTGTCAGACTTTTAAAAAAAAGATTTATGTTAAGGTTAACGTTTAATATCCAGTATAGTACGCTTTGCTTCGAAAAATAGAAGTCAATTACAGTGTGATTTTCTAAAGCACAGAGTTCATTCCATGTCTGTACTCCCTTGATGTAAGCAAGCACTCGTTTAAATGGTTTTATCCTGACTACAAAACTCTCTTCATTCACAGATTAATGAGTTGCTCTAAATGCAAAAGTTTGTGGGTTCTAATCCCTACCTTTGGAAATAAATAATTTTGGACAGAGACTATTTTCCCAAAACAGTGATGATGCATTTCTTTCTAAATAAAATCACTGGCGCAGCCAAATTGTCTTAAAATTTATGCCAAGCAGTCAATATTTTAAAATTAAGAAAATGTGTTGTCTGTTTGAATACAGAAATAGGCCATCTAAATGTGATCAGATCATGTAACTGGCTGCGTTTACAGAGTATTGTGGTCTAGCGCCACTATTTGTCTGTAATAGTCCTATACATGTGCACTGAATGTCCCGGTTTCATGTCTTGACATGGTAAAGTCAAGTCAAAGTCAAAGTTGTTTATTTATCATATGCATCGGATAACATACATCATCCTATGCAGAGAAATTTCTTTTGACATGGCACGGCGATTCTATGCAGTGGGCTTATAAACAAGAATTTACAACAATATAAGAATTTGAAAATAGAAATGACAATAGTAATAATAATAATAAAACGCTATGTACTGAGCAGTGGTCAAGAAAATGTACAACAGTAAAAGTAGTAAATATTATAGAATTGGCATGGAAAATTGCTTTAAGGTGTATTTGAATTCTGCTACATCAGATGTAGAGAGCATAAAGTGACCCGAGAGTGTTAGTGTTAGTGCTCAACATACGATTTGCGGTCAGTGTCTGTGTTCTATGTTGAGCAGCCGAATGGCCTGTGGGAAGAAACTGTTTTTAAGTCTGGTGGTCCGTGCCTTAATGCTCCGGTAACGTCTACCAGACGGCAGTAGTGAGAAAAGATCACGGCCTGGGTGGCTGTGGTCTTTGATGATGTTCTTTGTTTTAGGTAGGATTGCCTCTAAAGTATATGAGACATCTGTATGCTTCCTACTGTTCTATCATTAACAACAATAATAATCATAATTTAAAGACCCCCACAAATTTGCTATAACGTTTATCAAATACTGTAAATGATGATATTCTTCCTGATGTCCTTTCAGTCATTGTAAGGTGGAGATACAATGAATCCTTTAGTAATATGTGAATGAAGTGGTTATTCACCAAATAACAATGACACAACACTTAAATTGACCCGTACACCTGTAGTAGCTACTTTAAACCATTTGTAAGAAAGAAATTATTTTGTGACTTTCCCCCCACCATTTTTCTCCCCTCCCAATTGGTCGTGTCCAGTTTCAATCTACCCTGCCTTGTTGCCAGCTCTGCAACTATTAGAAACAAATGTAACCTGATGCTTGGCCTGTAGACCATTCCATTGTCCAGACGGGGGCACTCTAGACCTTTTCAAGGGTTGTTGCAGGGTTTATTGGTGGTCCCATGCTGTCGTTATCATACTGTAAGCTTGATTAGTTAAGCAGCTCGGTCTGTATTGGGACGCCACCAAGAATAATATACTTCTGCTTTCATACTGCTGGCACTCACGGATAATATGACCGTTCTCACTCAGGCACAGAGCTAAATCAAGTGCTTTATTTAATCTCATCACATCAAAACATGGCAGTTGGGTCTAAGCCTTCTGTGGGGGAAAGTTCTTCTGAAACATTTTATTGTTAGAAATAAAAATAAAGACAGATTTATAGCAATATATATATATATCACTTATTTGCCTTCTACTCTGAGGTCACATGTGGCTCTGATGTATGTTTTGTGATGGTCAACTATTATGAAAAAAGTGATATAATTAAAACGTTCATGTGCCAGGCTTTATTGTCAGTTTGTCTAGGATTGTAAAACACACAGAAGTAAAAAAGATAAAGCATCATTGTCTGTACAGATGAGATGTACTACCGCCATTCATAATGTTATATATGACTCCTGGTCCGCAAGTCTCAGCACTGTCACATTTTAGTGTGAAGATTCCTATCCCTTTAGCACAGTGATTTACGGTTGTTTTCTGTGGTGTTTTGAATATGCTCTTTTCATGCCCATTCAGGTTTTCTTTAAAAAACAAATATGTAGTAAAGGCTGACATCGATTGTATTTTACCGTACGTCTGTTTTTACTGCTTTTACCTAATAACCACTTACACCTTAATGCTTGTAGGGATATAACCTGGCTGCAATAAAATGTAGAAGTGTCATGTAACAGCTTCACAATGCAGATACTGCATCAGCCAATTGCTTTATATTTATTGAAGTGCTCTAAATGGCTGTACATTGCTCTCAGCAAATCTACAATACAAAACTGAAAGACCATTCACTTAGAATGCCTGAAGCCTTTGTGTGTTCTATATTGGGCATGGGGTTAAGGATAGTATTAGCATTTTGGGGTTAAAGAAAACATTTATTTGTAAAAATAATCAGTTGGTCCTCACAATGTTAACCAACATGCTTTTGACTGCGTGTACCTTTTTGCTCACCTTTTCACCTCCAAAAACCACCAAACGTTCAAGCATTTTTAGCAAGATGTATTTAGCATGCAATGTAATTAAATCCTGTTGACAATAGTAAGCCTGTAACTGCACAGCTTTTTAAATGTATATAGTGTGAACATCCTGTTTGTGTTTTGCAGTGTGTACTCAACTGCTAGTGTCAAGGCCGGATGAGGAAAATATCAGCTGTTACCTGCAGCTCATTGAGAAGTGTCTGACACATGAGGTGAGAGCACATGTGCACCATATACACATTCAAAACTTAGCCAGCTCATAGGAAAATTTTGCTAGTACTGAGGGAAATGTACACGCAGTAGCTAGTACTGAGGGAAATATATACGCAGTAGCTAGTAATTAGGGAAATCTATGCAGTAGCTAGTAATGAGGGAAAGATCCACACAGTAGCCAGTAATGAGGGAAATCTATGCAGTAGCTAGTAATGAGGGAAATCTATGCAGTAGCTAGTAATGAGGGAAAGATCCACACATTAGCCAGTAATGAGGGAAATATCTATGCAGTAGCTGGTATTGAGGGAAATGTCCTTGTGATTATATTAATGAGGGAAATATCCATGCAGTAGCTAATAATTAGGGAAATATCCATGCAATAACTAATGAGGGAAAGATCCACACAGTAGCCAGTAATGAGGGAAAGATCCACACTAGCTAGTAATGAGGGAAATATCCACACTAGCTAGTAATGAGGGAAATATCCATGCAGTAGCTAATAATGAGGGAAATATCCACACTAGCTGGTAATGGGGGAAATATCCATGCAGTAGGTAATAATGAGGGAAATATCCACGCACTAGCTAATAATGAGGGAAATATCCATGCAGTAGCTAATAATGAGGGAAATATCCACACTAGCTGGTAATGGGGGAAATATCCATGCAGTAGCTAATAATGAGGGAAATATCCACACTGTAGCTAGTAATGAGGGAAATATCCATGCAGTAGCTAATAATGAGGGAAATATCCACACTAGCTAGTAATGAGGAAAATATCCATGCAGTAGGTAATAATGAGGAAAAGATGCACACACTAGTATTGAGGGAAATAATATAACATTTCAATATACCATTTAGTAATATGATTGAAATGGTACTAATAAAAGGCTACAGCATAACATTCCTACAGAGGCTGTCTTCCACCAACATCATTACTTGGTGGGTAAACATAGGTCGTCCTTTGAGTTGAATAGTGTGTAGATGTTGTAAACACCTTGTTGTGGAGCACCATCCTGTGGGGGTTACCATCCCACTGAAATGCTACTGGAAATCTATTTCAGGTCTGAAAGCACCCAGGATGGTCTTGTGTAAATGCAGGCTCTTTTGTAGGTGCTGAAATCTATTGTTTAACTTTTTATGTGACATTGAATGTTCATTCCACCCACACTAGCCTCCGCTCGGCTGTAAGATGTTCAGTTGAGATGGGGCCGGATGTCTCTCTGTCTTACAAATGAAGGATGTAACTTGCCCTGGGTGTAACAAGGGTGAAGTGAAGCACTTGAAGCTGATACTGAGTATTTGTGTCTGTCAGGCTTTCACCGAGACCCAAAGGAAAAGACTGGTCTCCTGGAAGCAGCAAGTTCTCAAGCTGCTCCGCCTGTTCCCGAGGAAGGCCATGCTGGACATGCCTGTGTACCGACAGAAAGGGTGAGACAACGGAAGCTCCTTTTGATCCATCACTGTCCTGACAGGGCTGCTAAGTGTCTGTGCCAGTCTGTCCACGTTCTCCTCCCATCTTTTATTCAGCTGTCCGAGTGTCTGGGTGTCTTGTGTAGATAACGCTCTCTGTATTCCTGCTCATTGATAACGGTTCTCTCTCCCCCAGATGGGCGTACGGGTCCAACTCCCTCCCCACAGCAGGCTCTGTGAGTGCTGGGGGTCTGGCGCGCAGGGGGCAGAGGGCGTTCCCCATGCCCCCCCGTGGCCTCCCTGCCGGGCGCATGGGTATCCTGAGTTCCGGTGGTTTAGGGGTCGCCTCTCCTCGTCACACCCTCACCAGCCCCGCGGTGCCAGGCCAGGGCAGGCAGGTCAGTCGTCCGACGAAGGGCACTTCCTGTTCGTTATTGTGTTGCCATTGAAGGTTGTTGCTAATGACAGTTGTTCTGTTTTCCTGGTAGAATCTGTGGTTTGCCAACCCTGGGGGCAGCAACAGCATGCCAAGTCAGAGTCGCAGCTCCGTGCAACGGACCCATTCTCTCCCAGTCCACACCTCCCCACAAACCATGCTCCTGTTCCAACAGCAAGGTAGTATCCTGACCCAACCGTCCCAACCACAGCTCAGTTGAGTCTCTATTAACACGTCCGTACACATACCACCCATAGCTCACCGCCAAACCCATTCAATTTTCTTTTCTATCTCAGCAACATGTCTTTCTCATCCCAATTATACATGGCTTTATGCGTCTCGCCCACGTTGTCTTCAAAACCCCATTTTACAGCGGTTTATGCGTCCCACCCACATCTCCTCACAAACCCCATTCACACTGCTCTATCTAATGCATCTTGTCACTATTGGAAAGTGTGATTTATGGTTCATATATAATCTCCATCCACCCCCTCAGCCCAACGCACTTGCTCAGGGCTCTCGGTTGTAACGTGGAGCTGGCAAAACGCTGAGGGTGACTTACAGAGAGTAGCGAGGGGCTCAAGACACCCATCAACTTTGGCGCACACCTGTGGTTGAAGTCACGCAATTCACACACAACTGGGCAACTGCCTAAAATCTCAAGACAGGACATCACCTAGATCTGTGTTACTAATAAAACACAAATAAGCATTGTAATTCATGCTCAGCACTAGAAGGAAAATAAACCTTGTGAAATGATAGCATACCCAGCTGGGGCCAGGCTCATACAGGTTCATATGATGCATATCAGGTGTTGAGCAGAGAGTGAGGTGTGTTAAGTTTGTCATATTTTGAGGCATGCAAATCTATTGTTTTGTGTGAAATTGGGCAAACTAAAGTAATGACATGCTTTTCTACTTCACGCATGATGACTGCAGCATTGCAGACTTGCTAGAGAGGGCCAGCGGGGGGTGTAATTAGCACCTACACACTTGATGATAATCTTTACTACCTCCACCTTGGTGAACCGTGCGTGTTGTCACACACAAACACTTCACTTCACTATTCTGCTATTCCCATTCAGAATCCTGTTTTCCCTAATACAAGCATATTTGTTTTACACCAGGAGCATAGCTGCCAACTTTCACGCAGTGCCCGTGAGACGCGCATTTGATTGGTTTCACGTAGGCCTGTGAGCGTGTGAAACCAATCAAATGCGCGCGTCTCTTACGGCACTGCGTGAGAGTTGGCAGCTATGACCAGGAGACTAAATCGGTTATACCCACAGACACAGTCAGGATAACGACCTGTCTCTCCTGTGTCTCAGAATGCCAAGTTCCAGTTGCAGACCTGGAGATCAACCCCACGCTGGAGTCCCTGTGCCTCAGCATGACTGAGCATGCCTTAGGGGGGGGTGAGTGTCCCCAGCCAGCACCCCACGCAGCTTCCAGCAGATTCAAACTACACTAACATTTTGAAACATTATGTGGGCTTTTCTGATTACTTTCATATATACAATGTGTAATAAAAAAGGACATTTGTTTTAAATCTTTTTTCTTCCCAATTCTCCTTCCTGTAGATGGGATGGACCGAACATCAACAATATGAAATAAAAAACAGAAAACAGGAAATCGAAGCGACACTTCACTTTAACTGAAGCCTGTTCAGTTCCTTGTAGCCCAGCACAAAAATATATGCTTAACAAACAAAGCAAAATGGTCACTACAAAACTACAACTAACTCTGTACATGTTCTCTGATATTTTTGTATTTTATTATACTTATCTAAGTTTATTATAAATGGAATACAGATGACTATTATATTACAGAAGAAGAGGTTAGCCGTGCAAACTGCTCAATGTCTTCTGCAGGACTGGGACATTAAAATGAGCAGATTAAAGTGGAGATTGTTAAGCTCAGAGGAAAATGGAGGATTGGTGCTGTCTTAAGGGGGTTTTACCCTACATGTTTCTCCCCTTTTTCTCCCAGAAAACTGCCTTTGAGCAAGGCTCTTGTCCAAAAACACTGAGCAACACGGGTCACTCCCCCTGATAGTGGAGATGTATGACCAGGAATATGGCACTTGTCTCCCCACACCTGTTAAAAGAACTGGGCACTGGTAGAGCAGTTAAACACACACACACACACACACACATGCAACCAGCTTGAAGCGTAGCGCTGATCCTTATCACAACTACAGCTGTCTACACAGCCAGGCTACCCTGCTACAGTCAGAGCCAGTTAGGGCCCCAACACCGTGGTCTCACCAACCCGGGTTGGGTTAACCCCCAGCATGGGTATTCCTGGCTCAGAACCTTCCCACCTCCATTAGGCCAATGAATACCCATGTCAGAATGGCAATGGTGACAGTACGGTGTAATTGTTAAAACAACAA
Source organism: Umbra pygmaea (assembly GCA_016801145.1). Lineage (NCBI taxonomy): Eukaryota > Metazoa > Chordata > Actinopteri > Esociformes > Umbridae > Umbra > Umbra pygmaea. Next base: position 11,368 of record JACXGM010012229.1, on the reverse strand, counting down.
GGGTTTGAAGGAAACATGCCGGCTGCAATTTCGGCATGGATATACTTTGCCCTACTAGACAAATGATGATGAATCTCATTTGCAAGTTAAATGCTTATGAATACGCCACAAGGTTGAAACAGGGCTGGTTCTGCGTGGGAGCTGATGAGAAAACGCATTAGTAAAGAAAAGGGAAGAAGAGATGAGCTGGCGGTGTGTCAGTCTTCAAGTCGTTATTTTGCAGGAGCTTTACTTCACTGTGTGATGATGGGTACGTAAGCTTAACGAAATCCAGTTCTACCCTCGGGGCCCGATTATGATTGGCTGTGAAAAATGCAAAGTAAGCTCAATCTCTGCCATTCAGAATGGACCAGTCCACTCCCCACCGCCTCACCCTGCCAGCTCCCCAACTGGGCCAGTGCGGACATTCGATGAATCCTACTTTTTAAGGTGCTTGGAATTTGTCCACGTTTTCTCTATGGATCTCTTTGTGTTCCAGTTGTAAAACCCTAACATTTATCATGTGCTTTCAGTGTTGAATCAGAAACTGTCTTACACAGCCTCTGTATTTGAATGTGGCAGAGTGGAGGTGCATGTATGTACTGTATATGGTCTTACCCTTTGGATCACGTTTGGTCGCATCGTAAGGCAAGGATACCCATTATCATTTTAATTCTTCTGAGCCATGGCTGGTCTATTTGTTTAGTAAACATGTTATTTACGAACATGAGTTTTTCACTTGTATTTTTTACTACTTAACCTTCATATTATTAATGTATCCTTTTCCTAGAATTGCATGTCCTCCCCACCCCTCACACTAATTGAACAGATGTTGTAGATATTGAGAGAGGGCGGGGTTTCATTGTCATAGCAATGCTCAACATTTCCAGATCCTCCAGGAAGTATAGATAATGGAACTGGAGTTAAATGTTGATACCTCCTCCTGGCACCACTTACCTTCCCCTGCGATTGTCAATTTCATGTTCTGTGATGTGTAACGATGGTTCTTAAATAATGGGCTTATGAATATAGCCTCTTTAATATGTAATGCCTAAAGCATGTAGCTTAGCATTCTCAAACGTGAGCTTGTTGGGTAGAGAACGGCCAAACCTGCTGTCACCTCAGATTAGGCAGATGTTTATAAATAAGAGTTACTATCTAGAGAGACGTATGTGGGTATGTTGTGTAGCCTTTTTTGCTTTAGGACGTTTTTGAGTGACGAGATGGCAAATATTGTCTGGCCTTGTGGAGTTTACCTGTCAGCTGCAGGCTAAAAATATTTTGTTGCTTGAAATGCACAGTGTCTGCTTCAATACTGATTGGCAATTGAGTCTGAGTAGTGTTCTAGTCGTGGTTTTCCTCTGAGCTGGCTCTTGGATATATCCAACCTAATGAATACATCAGATTCATACTCACATTGGCTGCTTGTACTGGTTAGCCTAATTCTGATATTTCTTTCAATACTTGGTATTTGGATAATCAGATTAGCCCTGATATGTTATTGGTCAAGAGACCAGTTAGTGATTACAATTGGGCAGCATGTGTAAATACAGCAATCAAAAGTTTACACTTTTCTTGGATAATTGTAAGAGTTTGAAAAAGGCAACCAATTATTTAAATCTAAACTATTAAACTGGTAATGCACATTATCATGTAATAAGGCTCAATTAATACATTTTCACCTAAAGAAATTGCTTCATTTAGGATGCAGAATAAATTGTTTAGTTAAGCTAAATGTGGTCATGCCAGTGGTTTAGGATGCGGAGGTGAGTGAAATGGCCCGTCTGAGCCGTAATGTAAGTTTGAATCTATCCCAACACTAACAACAGGCCAATGAATATGTTTACCCCCATGTTTACATTCCAGTGAAGCATGAAATGAACTAGAAAATGCATTTCACAAATCTGGCTTTATTTCCTCATCCCAAGCAGACTTATGAAGAGGTACATAGCCAGTTTGTGTCATACATATAGAAGACTCCTTTGCCCAAGTGTCTGTCAGATGTTGTCCATGTCTCTGAATGAGCAGGACGTTATACACTTTCTTCATCTTTTTTTTCCATCTTTCTCTTATATAATTTATATTTCATTCAAATGACTCCCTAAACATTTTCTAATGTTTTCTGAATGAACATTTAGCATCCCATGCTTTCACACTCTACTTTTTTACTGTCACACATTATAATGTTTGATTGATCTCTACTGCAGCGTTAATCAAATCGACAGTCCAAATAAAGGAGTTAAATTTTTATGCTACATGACTAATGTTTGTGGTATCCTGGTTTCTTTGATTACAGTATAAGTATTACATAATCTAAAGCAATTGCAATATATCACCCTTCCCTCTAAATATGGAATGCATTTGTGTGATGTTTTGCGAGTCGTCACTATCTTATTCCAATACATTTCCGGTCCATCCGTGAGCATCAAGGCACTTTGAGATTACTCAGTTGTTTCCATACTGTGAAATATCAACTCTGCACATTTGTAAATATATATTTTCAGTTAATTGGAATTTCAATTGGGCATCCTGTGTAAGCCTGTAAATGGTTTAATTTTGACAATGAATTTTAGCGTTCAGATTGTGATGTGTTTCTCCAAACAAAAATTACTTTGCCAATTGACATCCTCAATCACACTCACATGGGGTGTCAAGGAGACAACTTTTGTTATTGAAAATGTCAGTGTACAAACAATCTTATATTAGAAAAGGTTATATAATTACAACGTATGAGGAGGTTCTGAGCACTAGGTTGTTTGATTGTATGCAATAACTGGTAATAACTAAATTGTTTGTAATGGTTCCAACCCTAGTAAAATAGTGGGTAAATAGATAGATGGATAGAACTCAATCTCTATCTCTATATAGCTTTCTGTATGATGACGCAGGTCTAGATGATTCAGATACAGAATTCTGCCATTTAAAACTGTTACATATAGTTTTTAACCATATTGAGTCTCTCGAGATGATCTGCTTGTCCACATATTGCTATTAGATTAGCTGCACATATCAACAGTATTACACTAGTGTCCCAGCGACAATAAGATTCTGTCTTTTTGCCTCCAATATTGCAATATGCATTCTGTGTATTTTTTTTGCAACATTGCACAGTTGCACAATGCATACTGTTGAGGTTTTAAAGAATTATAACAATATAAAATCAGTGAAAAATTATTGTACAACATGTTGCACAGTTCAGTGCTTGTGTAGATTTTTCAGTGTCAAGTAAAGTTCATCTCCATTTTCTTTAGTTCTGTTTCAAGTGGTTACATTATCTGTTTCAAGTGGTTTCTGCAAATTAATCCTAATTCCTGGTTACTTGGTCTGGAATTCATTCCTGCCCCTTCATATGGTGTGTTGGGCGATAGATACTGAACACATTAAATGCATTTGTGCAGAACAACAATTAGATTCACCCTTCTGCATGTCAAAGTCCATTCAGGGTTGTCTTGTTTTTAAGGCTGCCAGGGGAACTTTTTATTGATTTAGCAACTTTACTGGTTTGTGTGTTTTGGCTGAACTAAGGTACATTCCACAGCCACTACGTTAGTATACCTGATCAATTGCTCATTAATGGAAATATCTAACCACCCTATCATGTGGCAGCAAGTCAATGCATTTAGGCATGTAGACATGGTCAAGACGATCTCCTGAAGTTCCAACCAAGTAACAGGGGGTGGAAGAAAGGTGATTTAAGTTACTTTGAACATGGAATGGTTGTTGTAACAAACATGCTGGTTTCAGAAAGTGCTGATCTACTGGGATTTTCCTGCACAACCATCTTTAGGGTTTACAGAGAATGGTCTGAAAAAGTATAATATCCAGAGTGGCAATTCTCTGGGTGAAAATGTCTTGTTGATGGCAGAGGTCAGAGAACGGCCAGACTGGTTGAAACTGATAGAATGGCAACAGTAACCCAAATAACCACTCATTACAACCAAGGTATGGAGAAGAGGATCTCTGAATGCACAACACGTTGACCCCTTGAAGTAGATGGGCTACAGCAGCAGACAAACACAACAGGTGCCACTCCTGTTAAGAATAGGAAACTGAAGCTACATTTTTACACATGCCCACCAAAGTTGGGCAATAGAAGATTGGAACAACGTTGCCTGGTCAGATGAGTCTTGATTTCAGCTGCAACATTCAGATGGTAGGGTCAGAATTTGGCATAAATAACACAAAAGCATGGATCCATCCTGCCTTCTATCAACAGATTAGGCTGGTGGTGGTGTAATGGTGTGGGAGATATTTTATTTGCCCACAATGGGTCCCTTGTGCTATGGGCCCAATTGAGCATTGTATAAAAGCCACACCCTACCTGTGTATTGTTGCTATGTCCCTTTATTACCACAGTGTACCCATCTTCTAATGGCTACTTCTAGCTAGATATCATGCATGTCACAAAATCTGAAACTGGTTTCTTGAACATGACAATAAGTTCAGTGTACTCAAATGGCCAACACAGTCACCAGATCTCAATTCAATCGAGCGCCTTTGGGATGAGGTGGAATGGGAGATTTACATCTTGGATGTGCAGCTGACAAATCCGCAGCAACCGCGTGATGCAATATTGTCAATATGCACAAAAATCTCTGAGAAATGTTTCCAGCACCTTGTTGAATCTATGCCATGAAGGATTAAAGCAAGTCTGAAGGCAAAACAGGGTCCAACCTATACTAGCAAGGTGCATGTAATAAAGTGGCCGGTCAGTGCATGTTGCGCTGTTTGATAGAGATCGACTGCTGTGAAGAAATTCATTTGAGGACTCACAGCAGTCAGGCTTTTAAAATAAAAAAGAAACTAGAAAAACTCAATCGAAATATAGCATACTAAACACTTGCATATGCAATGTTTATTCCGCCAGATCTGATAACATTTAGCATGTAGCCATAACCAATTGTATTTGTTAACTTAACATTTAGTAGACACTTATCCAGTGACTTACAGTAAGTACAGGGACATCCATCAGGAGCAACTTTAGAGTAAGTGCCTTGCCCAAGGACACAACAAAAGAACACAACAACATTTGGCACAGTTGGGAATCGAACCGGTAAATGTCCAGCTACTAGTCTGACTCCCTGAGCAATCTGACAGCTAGACAGGTAAGATACTAGATCTAAGTATCTTGCCTTCACATCTCTCCCCAGTGGTGTCAGACTGTGGGTAAAAAGTATCTATGGCTGTGTGGGGAGGGGGCCTAAATGAAGAGGGGGGAGTCCTCAGAAACAGCCTATGTACAGGGCCCAGAATTACGTTCAACGCCAGTGCTTCTCCCACTCCCATAGCAAAAACCTGCACATTGTCACTGAAACTGTGGTACCTCAGCACATGTAGGACTAAAATCCTTCCTTTCGTGAGGATAATGGAAAACGTATGCAAGTATGCGCCTCTACCTCAAACATTTTAATGGCAGGCATTTAATTTTTTGGTGCAAAAAACAGCTATATTTTCAAATCTGTTTCCCCTTGCAATACAGTTTTTCTTATGGTATTTACCTAAGAAGTAATTACATGTTAATAATATTTTACACCTGCTGGTACAATGATTTCATATACAGTGTATTGCAATTAGCTCAATTGGGTAGGTGAATTAAGCTTATAGACGAGCAACCTGATTTAAACCCCCCCAACACACGCACGCACGCACGCACGCACGCACGCACGCACACACGCACACACGCACACACACACACACACACACACACACACACACACACACACACACACACACACGACGCATTTGCCCATGGTGACCCGGAAGTACTTGTATTGTGTTGCTAAACGCCAGAATTAATAGAACTAGCTACCAGCCTAGCTTCCCGGAAGTAACACAGCATATCTAACTATATTTATTCTTTAAGGTGAGTAGCTTAATTGAATTGGCCATCGTGAGACTTCAATGGCATTACAGTGTAACGAAAAGAGAAAACAAAAACCTTTGTTTTCACATGTTCATTTCTCCGTTAGCTGAACTAGCAGTTGCTTCCGCGTTGTTCTTCACAACTACGTTAGCCTCAGCTGGTTTAGTTATTGTAAATTTTTTTACTTTTAGTTTTTTTACATATGAAACACCTGTTAGATATTGTCTTTGTCTCAGTTTCAATTAAACTAACGCATCTGACTAATAAAAAAAGCTAGATATGTTTCAGAACAAGCTAACGCTACTTAGCTAGCAGGAAAAAAAGAGTACAGTAATTAAGTACAATAAGAGAAGACAATTAATACAATTTAGGTTTGTCTTTGCTGTCGGGATGTAAACAAAATACGTTGTTTGAGAATAGTGTTAACCCCTGGTTAAGTCATTGAATAGCCATGTTTTGCGTAATTACTATAATGTACTGTACATTTAACTCCCCTCATTTTAGTGGCATTATATATATATCTATATATCAACAGACAAGTCGACCATGATTTATACAAAAGTGTTCTTTGTTAATTTTATTTTCTCATTCCTGGCCTTTTGGCTTGTTTATAGGTCATGTTTTAGATTAATTTGAGTTATTCGGCAGACACTTTTAATCTACAGTGGTTTAATCTACAGAAGCTCATACTTGTTGTTTGTCACTAATTACTAAGATGACTTTTTTGTGTTATGTTCTCCTTTAGCCCCAGGTCACTGTGACAGTGATGCACGGGACATGTTATTGACAGTTCGTGAAACAATTCTGAATGAGAATGCTTGCTGCTGTCAACTGAATGCAGCCACAAGTCACCAGTAACCTTTTTCATGCAACCACCATTATTATCATACACATCTATAATTAACCTGCCATGTCTCAACCGAAAGACTCTGGGGATCGTGGGAAAGAAAGGGAGCGCGGTGCCCGCCCCAAGGTGAGACAGAGCCGGTCTGAGGAGAGAAGGGATGCTGGCGGCGGGAGAAAAGGAGGAAGAGGGAAGAAGAAAGGTCAGATGTCCCATGAACAAGGCGCAGAGCGGCCTATGAGCGATGGGTTTGAGTATGGGGACCTGCTGAGTGGTTTGGAGCCCAAGGACCATTGCTGCTCCTCTCCTCTGAAGGGCAAGCGATGGCATGGCTTGGAGGGGGGCACTTCACTCAGTCAGGACAGGGGGACAGCCAGGTTTGCTCAGGGTACAGCTGACACACCAGCCATTGATGCTGATGGCAGGGGGGCAGGTGGCAGCCGCACCCTTCGCCAAAAGATTCAGGATGCGATGGGGCAGTGTTTCCCAATAAAAACCCATACTCCATCTCCGACTTTGTCCAGTTCCACTCAGCAAGTATTCATTCCCCAATCTGCTGGCGCCACCTCTTCACGCCGCAAGATCCACCTGAGTGAACTAATGCTGGACGACTGTCCCTTCGCTGCAGGAACTGAGCTGGCTCAGAAGTGGTACCTCATCAAGCAGCACACATTGCCCATCTCCAAGCCTCCCCTGCTGGACACCCTGGTGGTCAGCACTAGTGCCTCAGCCTCAAACATGGCTGTTGCGGTCGAGGATGTGGATGACCGCTTGCGAGAGCGCAGACGCATCAGTATCGAGCAAGGTGTGGATCCACCGCCTAACGCAGAGATCCACACATTCGAGGTAACAGCCCAGATTAACCCTTTGTACAAGCTCGGCCCCAAACTGGCCCACGGTATGAATGAGCTGGCAGGGGACGAGAGGGCAACCGTTCAACAGCAACAGCAGCTGCTGCTCCAGCATCAGCACGAGCTCCTGCTGCAGAGCTGCCTGGACACTCTAGATGAGGTGGTTGCTGCTGCCGCCGCCGCTGCCTCCTCTTCCTCAGCATCTGCCTTGGTCCCTGTTTGCGAGGCTGCCGCTTTCTCTGACCCTGTAGTTCACCCGGAGGAAACAGCCAGCCTCGAGCCAACCAGAGCTGTTGTCCCCAAGACTGAGCATCCCCCTACCCAGGATGGCTACCGCATTCACACCCAGATTGACTACATCCACTGCCTGGTGCCTGACTTGCTGCAGATCACTAACCTGCCTTGCTACTGGGGTGTGATGGACCGCTATGAGGCTGAGACTCTGCTGGAGGGCAAGCCAGAGGGCACCTTCCTCCTCCGCGACTCAGCCCAGGAAGACTACCTCTTCTCTGTCAGCTTCCGCCGCTACGGCCGCTCTCTACACGCCCGCATCGAGCAGTGGAACCACAACTTCAGCTTCGACGTGCACGACCCCAGTGTGTTCCACGCGCCTACTGTCACCGGCCTGCTGGAGCACTACAAGGACCCAAACTCATGCATGTTCTTTGAGCCTCTGCTGTCCAACCCCATCCACCGGACCCAGCCCTTCAGTCTTCAGCACGTGTGCAGAGCGGTGATCAGCAGCCGCACTACCTACGATGGCGTCAATGCACTGCCCATCCCAAACAGCCTGAAAAAACACCTGAAGGAGTACCATTACAAGCAGAGGGTCCGTGTACGTAGGATGGACACCTGGTGGGAATAACACGGACTTCCTGTGGAAGCCAACAACAACTAGGCCATACTAACTAAACATTCTATGGAGGCAACTGCCCCCAATGGACAAGTTAACTCACTAGATTTTCTTCCATTTGTGTTTATCATTATACCTACTGCACTGTGTACCTACTTGTTTATTTATTTGTTTGCTGTATACTTTGTCTTTCACTTGTCTTAAATTCTGCGGATAATATGTTAATTCAATTGCAATGAATATTCACACATTTTTATTTGTGCTCATTAAACTTATGATTCATTTTAACAATGCTTGGGTTTACAGATGTATCCATTTATTTATATAGAAGAGTCCAGGCTGGTTTAGTGGATGACTTATGGAGCACAATAATTTAATACCAGGGAGTTTTCGGCTACTGGATTAAAATAATGTGACTTGTAGTCATTCTCACTGATTGCACCCAGTTGGTCAATTCCAGTGGTGTCTAATGGGGGTGACAGGAGATAGAGGGTTTGCAATGTGGGTATATTTTGGAAGTGGCTCTTTTGCTTTTATCAATACATTTTTTACCTAATTAGTCTCATTCAGGGGGTATTAGTACTACCGAATAACCTGGACCCTGACTGATGGCGTTCTCATAATTTGTTTGTGTAAATATTTTCCTTGCTACATTTAAAGAAAATCTTACCTCCACAGTAGCACCCAAATTACTTCAAAATACAGTTGAAGTTTTTGCTTCGTTCTACAATATTTCACGGACATAGTTGGCAGCACTAATCCCTCTGTAGAGGAACTATTATATAGTCGTTAATATAGATTGTCGAAAAATCAGATACTTCAGTCTGTGCTTTTAAATATTTGGGGATCTACTACGGGAACTACTGTTATTTAACAATGGTCAGACTGGTTAATGAGAAACATGTTTTTGTCGACGCCAAATTGTTTTTGGATGTAATTAACTTCTGTCAGGCAGTTGATCCATTCGCAACTAATTGTTTGATAATGACTGACTAATTCAGTTGACAAAGCTATTCATTCCCACGATTTTCGAATCATGTTTGACCAGCAGTTGCCCACGTATATTTGTCCATGTAATATACATGTGTAAACTCACTAAAATGCCTGGCGGTGTGCCACAGTCTAAGCTCCCTACTACGGACCACACATGCAACTGTCTGCCCTTCCTCTCTGTTTCTGCCGACATGCCTGTCTCCCTAGTCTATGGTTCCTACAAATAAACTACGAGATATTAAAGTGTGTTCCCCCACACCAAAATAAAACTGTCTTCTAATGTACCTGAATCACTGAAATCCTTGGATATAAGAAACAGTATACTGATCTGTCACAAAATAATAATAAATGAAATACCCCCACAACAAAAAAACTTTTAATTCAATGCTTAGTGATCAAATAAATTCAGTTAATTTGTCTCCCAAAATGTCTCAGATTTCCCAAATGGGTTTACGTATGTCCATATTTAAGATTGTTATATCTTCCCATTCTTTACACTCAATCTTAATGTTATATTTAGATATCAGTTTCTTATATCCAAAGATTTCAGTGATTCAGGTACATTAGAAGACAGTTTTATTTTGGTGTGGGGGAATAAACTTTAATTTCTCGTAGTTTATTTGTATAGCTAGAAAATGTTCAGGTCTAGTAGGTGATTATGTATTGCTGATGCTCACTCTATATAAAAGTTTCCAATATTGACAAATATTTGAAGGTTACTAATGATACATACAGTAGGCTTACTTTGTTAAGCTAAACCTTACAGTTTCTGGGTCCGTATAAGAACATATGAAACCAAGACGTTTATACTGAATCTGTCTAAATACAGAGAAACAAGAACCTGCGCCACACTCGCAGGCAGTATTGCTGGAAATTAATTAATAGTGTGATAGGACAGTGGCTGAGTGAGTGGGATTCTGTCGATGTACAGACATGGCAGAAGTATTCGTACCCTTGCACTTAAAACAAAAACACTTTTATTTCACATCCAATCATAGGCGTAAATTTAGGGTGGGGCGGTAGGGACATGTTCCCACCAATATTTAGGAAACATGTAATTGTCCCCACCAATAATTGCGATTCTAAACATATTTTTTTCATTCTGTTAACTATTTCTGCTCCACAATTGGTTCACTCTCTCAATAGCAGCGTTACTCCTGATTGGCAGGAGAGCGCTGATCACAATGTGTACCAGCCTGTCAGCTAACAGTGGGCAGGTAAGCGTCGAAACCAGTAGTATACAGTCGATGATCGAAACGAGACTGTGAGAAGATTTAATTGCTTTTTGGCAGGCTACTCCTGTAAGCTATACTTTAACATTGAGTGAATAATAACCGATACAATCGAATTATATTACACTCCTGTATATTATTGTTGAAAATGTATAGTATTTTTTAACGTTAACGAGCCTTTGCTAGCTCTGGAACACAACTACGGAATTGCCTGCTTGCTAGCTATCGTACATTCATTTGTCTTGTAGTTGCAGTCGAAGCTGTGCTAGCTAGTACCTGAAAACTTGTAAAAAGGATTTGTTAAAATCATCATACCAAATTGCTTATTTTAATGTTTTTTAGATGTTAACAGAATGGCTCCAAAAAACGAATTACTGATATAAGGTCCTTCACAAAAAGACAATGTGTAAGTAGTATAAATGTCTAGCTTTACATTGTTAGTTACAACTAGTTTACATAGTTATTAATGATTGGAACTTATTGTACTGTATACTGTCATTTATCAGACAAATGCAATTCCAGTTGATCCAAGCAGCAGTAAAGAGACAGAAAGAGAAACATGGTCACAGGTGAGGTCTTAAATAATCTAGTAGTGATTATGACAGTAAGTGTTGAAATTGATTATGATATTGTTTTTGAGGCACAGTGTGTTCATACTAGGCTAAACTAATGCCATAAAGAAATACTCAGAAGAGCAATTGTGTATATACAGTGGGTGAAATAAGTATGGAACATGTCACAATTTTTCTCAGT
>JACXGM010012228.1:0-15976 GCA_016801145.1 Umbra pygmaea | reverse complement strand
AGTTTTTTCAACTAGGCTAATGTTGCGCACAGTAGAAACTCCAAAGTCCGTTTCAAAATAAAGTCATTCTTAATCAAAAAGAGTTAATGTCAAAATAAGCCTAAACAGGTAAAAATACATAAAGCAACAAAATTACTATTTAACAGGCCTTATTATAAGGCTATTTACAACTATCTTATATAAAAGCTGTTTCTATAGTTGTTTTGTAGACAATAATTTTACCATCTCAGGTCAGTCTAAGCAAGGTAAAAAATTCCATATTTTGCACATTACTAAAGAAATTTGCGTATGTTTTATAGCATACATTTAGGTCTGTTGTGTTAATTGTCAATTTGGAATAAAGTTTTTTTTGTTATGGAAATATTTGTTAGTCTGTTTATCCGATTCATCGATGAATTGAAGAAATAACCAACAGATTAATCGATTATCCAAATAATCGTTAGTTGCAGCCCTAATGCTTTGTCTGACTTTGTTGAGGGAGACCAGCACACATATTGTTTGAATGTTTGGATTTGGTTAGAGAGCAATGTCTTTGAATTATATTTGCAAGTTATTTATATTCATTATATGAAATGAATTAACACGTCTAAACGTATCTTATGTTCTATTTTGCCTGCTGCATTTTTATGTGCGCATGATACACTGTGCTTAATTCTGCTGTAGAATCGCGACCAGCAGTTCAAACAAACTACTGAATAAAAGTAACTCCACGATGCCTGGCTCTTGAGCCGGTAGAAAGAAATGTTCCAAAGTAACACATGGCCCCACTACACTTGAGCTAATGAAACAGAACGAGAACATGGAGATTAACTGCTCAATGAGAGTGGGTTGTTATCGTTGCTTTGAGGTAGGCTACTGAAAAATGCGCATTCTAATAGGTACTGATCACAAGTAATACGTTTTAGTAAACAAAACTGTAAGGACACAAATATTTTCTATATTAGCTAAGTATATTAAATATAAACAAGGCTCAAACTAAGCTAACTAACGAACAAAGTGTGTTGCTGTGAACTCATGGAGCTCCTGCAATCACCTGCTATTACTGTAATCTGGCAGCTGTTGCTAACTAAAATGTTGCACAGAGAAAGCGTTTATGGCTTCTTTCGACAAAATACAATGGAACAAAAATAGCATGACTGCTGCAATTGTTTAAGACCTTAGAAGTTAGTTTTAGACCTTATATTCTGGAAAATGATATTATGGCTATTTAAGACTTTAAGGATCTGCGGACACTAATCACATGCAATATTTTATGTCCCTGAAATTATTTCTGTGGTAAAATTTTTTGTAATAAGTTTACTATGAATTAATACAATACATTATCCCTTAAATGTCACCCTTAATATTTTTAACATGTTTGTTCGTCTAGGCTCAAATCTACTTGCTGTTAAACTTATCATCCGGATACTTGCGTTAATTACAAGTGAGATAATTAAATATTTAATCTTGAATCAATATTGTTTGTCCAATTATTTGCCCAAGTTAGTTTTGGTATTGAAATAAAAGTTTACGCATTCGCTGTATAACAGTGGCTGGTTGTCACGAAGATGACAGATTTGACGTGTTTCCCCCGTTTGCAGCTACTTTCCTTGGCAGACAGGGTGCCCATCCTCGATTAAATTGCTCTCAGGACTCTTGTAATAGCCAAAATATGACCACATCTCAGATTTTGTCCTCTTTGATGGCTGAAAAATCTCCCGAGCGCTGTCACTGCCTTCCGCCTTGACTTCTCGTGCAAAAAACAACGTTGCATGCGCGCACCTGCGTCAGACTGATTCTGGCTGGACAGGATTTACGTGAGTTTTCAAATTCACGGTAATCAAAGATGGTTTTAAAGAAAATTACATTTTAAGCGGTAATACTAACCGTATGGACATTTTATTGTGGTTTAATGTGAAACTGGTAATCGTCCCATCCCATTGTTCAATAATGCCATGTCCTTGCTTCTCACTCAGTGTTACCTATAGTCTTTTCCAGAGTGTTTTTAAGACCTTGTTTTTTTTGTATTTCATTGTACCCCCCCTTAGACAGAGAACATTCCAGTTGTCAGAAGACCTGACCGAAAGGGCTTATTATCATATCTCAATGGGGAAAGTTGTAAGTATGAATTTCGACAAAAATTAGATTCAACACAATGAAATGAATGAACGTGTTAACTGTTATGCATTTGTTATACAAATGCATTTCCCCCTTTGATTTCCCTTCACAGCGACTTCGACAAGTATCGACAGAAGTGCCCCCATAGAGATAGGTTTGCAAAGGCCAACGCAAGGTACAGTTGAGACATTTTGGATATGACATTTCTCCCATTGACTAATGTAGTCAAAAAGGAATGAGTGTTTCAGATGAAATGCAGGTAAAGTAATTATTTTGTACAGCTGGCTGCTTTGTATTTATTATTTTAATTTGTATCCTCAGTTAAACGAGCTGCAGACGAGGTTTCATCGGAAGCCAAGAAACCAAGGATAGAGGTAATTATCTATACTGTTTTTATCTGGTCTACTAATGGCCAACACATTTATCCAAAAGCTCTTAAAGCACAATACCCGTCAGCTGTTGGTATTCTGATGGTCCTCCCACTTTTTGTTATTATATAAAGTATTATCCTTTTTTGGGGGGGTGTTAATTTGACATGTTGTTCTCTAGGATGAGGAACGAGTGCGTCTGGATAAAGAGCGCCTGGCTGCTCGGCTGGAGGGCCACAAAGAGGGCATCGTGCAGACGGACCAGATCAGGTACGATACGCTTACTCTTGCCTAAGATCTGCTGAGGGGGTCCGTGTAGCGTAGTGGGCTAAGTCGCTGCACTACAGGACAGTCTGCGTCACGATGGTCACATGTTTGAGCCTGACCATGGGTTCTCTGACTTTCCCCGGGCCTTCTGCACAAGGCAGTGCAAATTTGCATGGAGCTGCTTGGTATTTGGGTTATATTGTCTATCTTGCCACATCACTCTCCAGCGACTCCTTCTGTTCAGATCGGGTGCCTGTAAATTCAACCGTGGAAGTTTAGTCAGTGAACATGATAATCCTGTGCATGTATTGACTAAAGGCTTCTGTGTTGGGTAAACAGTACCAAAAATAATCAGCTTGGGGGGCATTGTGGTTGGATGAACCATGTGCGTGCCCCTTGTCGTACCACAGATCTATACACAGAGTTGCTGAGCTGCTGACAAGGCAGGATTGGTGGAAATTGGAAAGAGGGGAAAAAAATCAGAGCAAAATCTTCTTTGAGATAAAAGTGAAGATGCAGCGATATAACAGCACGTTGCTGTGCGAGACATACTCATGGGGCACGAGTCAGTTCAATTATAAAAAGAAACACCCTCCCTGACAACAAACAAAACGTGATACTTATTTCATTAAAGAGCAACTTGCAAGTTGGACACCTCAATATAGAATAGTGTACAGTAATGAAAAACAACTAGACTGGAGAAATTACTGCCAAAAACGATATTTAGAGATAATATTGTAATTAACAATAACATCTAAAAACATGCATTTATAAATCACAGCTCCGAAGTGACGTAACGCGAGGTAGTCTGTCAAATTCAAGCTCAAATTACGGATGAAACCGAAAGTGAAACTAAGCTGCTATGATTATGGCTATTGTAAAACTTTCTCTACATCTCGCGCTGTCTCTCACCACTGCTCTAACTACATTGACAAACGCAATGAGTGAGCAAAGCGCAGCTCGTATTTGCCTCTCCCTACGCCATATGACGCAATGCTAGCCGGGCGGAGCCTGGCTTATTACGGCCACATTTTCATCAAAATCCTGCTTTGTTTTGTGTAACACAGAAATTCTTCCATATGTGTTTTCAAGACCCCTTCTGAAAACGTTACCTATTAATTCAGTTATCAATTCAACCTGCAAGTTGCTCTTTAAGTTGTTTAAAAAACTTCTGCAACACTCTGCTTCAGTGTGGAAAAACCTAATTGCCAAATCAAACTGGTTACACCACCTTTAGCAGCTCAGACTTTGTAGAATAATCACTCTCTTCTGTAACGGAGTGACGTTCCTGGGTTTGGACTTTGAAAGCTCTCTAGACGTTCTGTAGACCAGCTTGCATTCGTATCCTGGTCGTATTACTGGACACAGCTGCTCCTCAGCCTAAACTCATGGACAGATGGCCTAACATTTTCCTGTAGTTACACAATGCACTATCCTTGATTCCTTTAATGAGGACACATTTTTGGGTCCTGGTGCAGCAAAGCGTCCGTAAACCATGACAACGGTGTCTTCCTGATACTTTAACTGGCAAGATTCCTGCAGATTTGATGCTGTTCTGTGTGACTTCCTGGATGATTTTACATTTTGATCCTAGAGCTGTTCGGCAGGATGGCCACAGTGACTATTGTCCCAACGGTGTACTGAGATTGTTGTATAAAAAGTGTAAATGTATTTTACTTTTACAATATATATTAATTCAAGTTATAACATTTTGTCAACAATTAATGCTCATTTTGTAACTGAAGGGGCACGCGACCTGGGTGCACAGGACGTGAGGGATGCTTTTGTGTCTAATACGGTGGCCCGTGTCTATCCTCGAATGTGATAGGGTGGCCCGTGTCTATCCTCGAATGTGATAGGGTGGCCCGTGTCTTATCGCAGCAGGAATTTCTCAGCTGTTTTTCATTCCTTCCTCGAATGCAGGATTGAGTGTTTGGGGAACCAGATTGCCCTACGTCCTGGGGGGATGAAAGCAAACGTGGTCTTACGTGGGTGATGCGCTTAACGACAGTCTCTTCTCCCAGGTCGCTGTCCGAGGCCATGTCTGTGGAAAAGATCGCCGCCATCAAAGCCAAGATCATGGCCAAGAAGCGCTCCACCATCAAGACTGACCTGGACGAGGACATCACACTGAAGCGGAGCTTTGTGGACGCCGAGGTGGACGTGACCCGGGACATCGTCAGCAGAGAGCGCGTGTGGAGAACCAGGACCACCATCCTGCAGAGCACGGGAAAGGTCAGAGGTCAACCTCCGTCTTGGTGTTTTTTAACAAAATGACTCATCGTTTTCCAGGAAGTAGACTTCTTAACTTTTCTAGACTTTTTTTAAGGCTACTCTGGGGGCGGATGTATACTGCAGTTGATATGCGACTAAGTTGTTTACATTGTTTTGATGAAATGTATTCTGTAATCTTCCGGATTTAATGAAACTATAGTACACAGTACAAAAGTGAAGTGATAAGATGGTTACATTGACTCCACATTAAGCAGTTTGTGCATCAACAACCGTTACCGGTAGCTCCAATAGGATTTGGTTTAATTCAAGATTCATCAGCCCATGTGGGTCATTGAATTATGAGATTCTTCAATATTGCATGGTTTAACGATGCCTTTGTATGAACCCTGGTCAGCGTTATGTGTCTGTAGAATGAAGGCTCTTACTGACCAGCAACCTGTTTCAATGACTGATGTACAGTTGTGGTCAAAAGTTCTGAGAATGGCACAAGTATTGATCTCTACAAGGTTGCTGCTTCAGTGTTCTTAGATCTTTGTCAGTAGTTACTATGGTATACTGAAGTATAATTACAAGCATTCCATAACTGTCAAATAATTTTATTGACAATGACATAAAGTTTATGCAAAGAGGCAATATTTGCGGTGTTGACCCTTTTTAAAACCTCTGCAATCCACCCTGGCATGCTGTCAATTGACCTATGGCTAAGCCACGCCCCCTCTCACTCAGACAAACAATCAACATTTGGTGACAGGCGCTATGGAGACAGAAAGATTATATATAATTTCGAAGTCATCAAAAGGGCCTTAACCATGCATTGGAGGGTTATATTAATGATTTTATTGTTGAGAAGGTCGATAAAAACCTTCAGCTCCAGGCAAAAATGTACAGGTCACAGTGTAAATAAACGTGATCAACCGCATCTCGTTGCCATCACCATGTCAGACTACAAGATAGAGGATCAGCATTGTTCATGCACTGCAGTGTAAGAAGTGTGATTTACTTTCAATTTATTAATCTAACTTGACTTGCAAAATATGCTATGGTAATTGCTACTAGCTTATTTTTCATCTAAACCTAGCTTAAAGCTCTGTATTAGCATAGCTAGATTTTTCTTCTGCTAAAGCAACATTTTGTAGTATACTAGGCTTTGCTAAACATCTGTTAACAGTATTATTTTTTTCGGCTATTTACAGATATGTCAAAGTTAAGCTCCAAAAGTTGACGTTAGTATAACTAGAGCACTTTGGACAACACAATCATGTACGATTGCCTAAGTACAAAAACTACTAACAGGCCAATAAACTCCCAGGAAACGAAGTGACATGATGTACAACGCAGCTAGAAGGTAACGTTAGGCTAATGTTACGTTTTATTAGAGATATTAAATATAACGTTCAAATACGTTGTTGACTTACCTTAGAACAGATGTAGACGTCCTTGTTGGTTTTATTTGTATAGTTGGTTTTGTGGTCTACTGCATAAATTAATCCAGAGCAGACACTTATCTGGGTTGAGATGTGGCTTTGGAACGGGTTAAAAAACAGACCTTCGCCCAGTCTCTCGGGATACCTAGTATCGGAGTTGCGTGTACCCCATGCACACCGTTTGACCATTTTAAACTTAAAATGTCATAAAAACGGACTAACTGCAATGCATTTCAATGGACGTGGAAGCAGAGAATGTCCGAGTGTATTGGGTTAGCTATGCGCACTGTGATTGGCTCATCACGATTGGGGGCGTGGTTTAGCCATAGGTCATTTAACTTCTTGGCCACATCCTGACTGATTGCAGCCCATTCTTGCATGATCAATGCTTGGAGTTTGTCAGAATTTTTTTTTGTCCACCTGACAAGTTGAGGATCGACCACAAGTTCTCAATGGGATTAAGGTCTTGGGTGCCCTGATGCCTTCACAATTGAACCTCTTTCCTTTAAGTTCTTGATCTCATAAATGATTGGTTTAGGTAATCTTACTAGCAGCAAAATTCTTGCCTGTGAAGCCTTTTTTGTGCAAAGCATTCATGATGGCATGCGTTTCCTTGCAGGTAACCACGGTTGACATTAAGAACAATGATTTCAAGCACCACCCTCCTTTTAAAGCTTCTAGTCTGTTATTCTAACTCATTCAGCATGACAGAGTGATCTCCAGCCTTGTCCTCATCAACATTCACCTGTGTTAACGACACAATCACTGGTATGATGGCAGATGGTCCTTGTGTGGCAGGGTTGAAATTCAGTGAATCTTTTTTGGGATTTAGTTAATTTTCATCTACTCCCTCTTCATGACATTTTGGAGTATATGCAAGTTGCCATCAACACTGAGGCCGCAGCATTTGAATTTGTGACATTCTCAAAACATTTAACCACAACTGTAGGTTGTTTGTGTGTTATACCAGCAGGTGGCAGCATTGCCTCACAGGAAATGTATCGATCTGGTGTCAGTAGGAATACACTGGGGAAATGCCAACTCCATGTACCAATTTGCAAGTTGTTGGATCTGAAATGGCGGTCTGCATTTGTGTATTCACTTATCCTCTCTCCTGAATAGCAAAACCTCTGATTTCCATTCATTCTATTTCTGTAGATGTGTTGATGGAGCTCTGAGGGTCGATGTGGTTGATAACGCAGCACGTCACTGTGCACGTCAAGACTCCTGTGACACCTTGATCTTCACATCAAGCCTCCTGTTGACGACGTGTGATGTCTTGACGCCCTTGACACCTCTTTCATTTTTCTCCTGTAGAACTTCTCCAAAAACATATTTGCCATCCTGCAGTCAGTGAAGGCCAGAGAGGAGGGGCGTGCCCCAGAACAGAGGCCCGCGCAGAACCCCACCCAGGCGGTAAGGGACCGCCCACAATGAAACACGCACGATGGCGTTTGTAGTTTGATTCATGGTTATTTGTGTTCTTAACAATCCATCCTGTTGGTGTGAAATTGAGAATTACATCCTGGTGATTTTGTGCGTAACCATTGGAAACAGAATTAGCTGTGTTACCACGGTGAACTCTTAACCTCATTAGAGTAATCTCAGTGGGCGTCGTTAATTGGAAATGTCCTCTTTCATGTGTTGCACTGTGCTCTCTTGCCTCCAGGACTCATCCATAAGGAACAAACAGCCTATCCCGGCTGCCTACAACCGATACGATCAGGAGAGGTTCAAAGGAAAGGAGGGTGAGTTGTCAGTGTGTTTCTCTAGAAGTATCACTATAAATGATAAACTGTGTACGCTACCAGTCAAAGTTTTAACACCCAGGAATTTAAGTGTTAGAAGCTAGTGCCATCATTCACCAAGGTGTTAAGAAATTCTAATAAAAACATTATTAACTTAAGCTTTCATTGTTAAGACCCTGAATGACTGATAATACAGTGCCTATAGAAAGTCATTATACCCAGTCAAAATCCTTACCGTTTATTACATTTTATTTTAAATTCCAGGATGAAATCTTTTGCCGGCTGTATTAATACAACCCTCGACATCAAAGTGAAAGTAACATTTAATACAAATTCTGAACAATTATTAGCAAGTTGGGATACAAAAAGATTTCAAAGGCTTTCACTTTTCCTCTGATTACTGTTCATAGCATTATTAGCATATCCCTTCAAACTAGATTACTGAGCCAGGAGGATGTTAATCGTTGAAACGATTGCAACTTTGAAGAACTTGCGAGTAGGGCTAGGCGATATGGCCCAAAATATCTCAATATATTTTGTAGCTTTAACGACTAAAGCGATGTATCTCGATATTTAATTATTTTTAAAGTTTGGAAAATGTGTACAGACATGTAAGGAAAAAGGGAATTTTATTAAAATTAACAAGTGAAGAATTTCACTTTGTCAAAGAGGTGTGCAAGACTCATTGTTTTAGAACATTTACCGATCTCTGTCAATTTAATATTCAAATATATTATAGTAAAAGGATAATGCTTAATCATATTGGATTTGGTGAGTAAGTATGACAAATAGAGCTGGGCAATATGGAAAAGATCTAATATCACGATATTGTTGACCAAATAGCTCAATATCGATATAGTAGCGATATTGTAGGTTTGACAATTGGTGCTTACAAAGAAATATTTACACAATGAGATTTTTTTTTATAAAAAATCATCATTGATGGGTATATAATAACTAAGTGGGGTAAAGGCAAATAATAGAAATGCTAGGAGAGTCTGGTAAGTTCAGAAAATAAAAATCACTTTACTCTAATCTAGCCTTTAAAACCAGGAAAAGAACACTTTTGTCATATCACGATATTCAAAATCAAAGACGATAATCAGTCTAATATCACAATATCGATATAATATCGATATATTGCCCAGCCCTACTTGAGTCCTTATGGCTGAGATTGGTCAGTTTGTGCATGTGTCACAAGCGATACACAAAGCTGGCTTAGACGGCAGTGTAGAAAGAAAGAAGCATGTTCTGAAAAACGGCCACACGGTGTCTCATTTGCTCTTTGCTAAAAAGCACTTGGAAGATTGTAATGCCATGTGGCCAAAGGTTTTGTGGTCAAATGAAACAAAGATTGAACTACAAGTGATATGTTGCACACCATACCTACTGTTAAGCTAGACAGCTGAAGATGGGCTGGTGGTTCACCTTCCAGCATGGCAACAACCCTGAACACACCGGCAAAAAACCTACACATTGACTTAAGGATTGGAAGGTGAATGTCCTTCAGTGGCCAGGTCGGAGCCCTGATCTAAATCCAATTGGAAAGCTGTGGCTGAACTTGAAGCCAGCAGTCAATCACCGCTCACCATTAAATTTGACTGTCAAACAATTCTGCAAGGAAGAATAGGCAAATATTCCCCAATCCACGTGTGCAAAGCTACTAGAGACATATATCCAGACTGATGGCCGTAAATAAAGCAAAAGGTAGCTCTACAAAGTATTAAATCATGGGACTGATCATTTTTCCAAATCTATTTGTATATGTTCTTTTACGTTTCCCCAACTGTAGCCTTTTTTACGTAGCTTGTATGGTCTAAGGCAGAATGTGTAAATAAAGTTAGACCATAAAACATATCGATATAGAGATTTGATGGATGGATAATATTTAGTATGTAGATTTTTCTTCCCATTCCAACTAAACCTGTCGACAGCTCCACAACTTATCCAATCACGTCGCCCGAGCCACCGATTCTTTTCGCACTGTCCACTAGTGTTGGGCGTCGAGAACCGGCTCTAACTTACAATCGTTGAAAAAAATGTTGATTCCATCGGAATCGTTTGGAAAATTTGTTTTTGAATCCGACGATCGATTCCAAAACGTCCAAGTTTTGCTTTCCGTAGCGGCCAGCTAGCCGCCGTGCTGCCGGGGCAGCCAGGCTGTTGTGTTATCCGCCACGAAGCACACAAAAACGGCACTCAAAGGAGTGGCTTCATTTTACTTAAAAACAATCCCAATTCGGCACAGTGCAACATCTGTGATGCATGTATTTCTTGCATTGGAGGATGCACTACAAATATGATTAAACAATTGCCGAATCGCTGAAATTGGGCTGAATAACAACGTTACACAGATTTTCTTCTCTTGTTGGTAGATGGAACGTTAAGCAAATTGCTAACACAAGTAACGTTAGCAAACCTGCTGCTACCGTTCAGCTGCAGGCTAGCTACCTCTGGCGAGCACATGGAGGGCTGTGCGGCCCCCCCGAAGAAATGCCACCTCACCATTACTGACCCACCGCCAAACCGGTCATGCTGGAGGATGTTGCAGGCAGCAGAATGTTTTCCACGACGTCTCCAGGCTCTTGTCACGTCTGTCACGTGCTCAGTGTGAACCTGCTTTCATCTGTGAAGAGCACAGGGCGCCAGTGGTGAATTTGCCATTCTTGGTGTTCTTTGGCAAATGCCAAACATCCTGCACGGTTTTGGGCTGAAAGCACAACCCATACCTGTGGACATCAGGCCCTCGTACCACCCTCAGGCAGTGCTCCTCCTGCTTCTCCTTGCACAAAGGCGGAGGTAGCGGTCCTGCTCTGGGTTATTGCCCTCTTACGGCCTCCTCCACGTCTCCTGATGTACTGATCTGTCTCCTGGTAGCGCCTCCATGCTCTGCACACTACGCTGACAGACAAAGCAAACCTTCTTGCCACAGCTCGCATTGATGTGCCATCCTGGATGAGCTGCACTACCTGAGCCACTTGTGTGGGTTGTAGACTCCGTCTCATGCTACCACTATTGTGAAAGCACCGCCACCATTCACCGTGACCAAAACATCAGCCAGGAAGCATAGGAACTGAAGTGGTCTGTGGTCACCACCTGTAGAACAACTCCTTTATTGGGTGTGTCTTGCTAATTGCCTATAATTTCCACCTGTTGTCTGTTCCATTTGCACAACAGCTTGTGAAATTGATTGTCAATCAGTGTTGCTTCCTGAGTGGACAGTGTGATTTCACAGAAGTGTGATTGACTTGGAGTTACATTGTGTTGTTTAAGTTTTCCCTTTATTTTTTGAGCAGTATATTTTAGTGTATGTAATGTGAACTTGGTTAATTTCTACCAAAAATATTTAAATCCCTGGGTGTTACTAAACCTTTGACGTGTGTGCACACAGTGGGCCATGTCTAGGGTACTGGAGAGGCTTGAGAGCCGTAGCGTTACAATGTCGTATGCTTGCAGTATGTGTTTTTACAGATCATTTGGTGCGACCTAGTGTGTTCATATTGTGCTTCCATTGCTTCTGTTTAAAACTGCCACCACCTTTAAGCGTCAGCTTAATTTCTTTACACAGTAAGTGAGGCTCATATGGCTCAATGGTTAGGGAGTCAGACTTTAAGGTCAGGAGGTTGCCGGTTCGAGTCCCGACCTACAAATGTGGTTGTGCACTCTAAGGTGCTCTGGATAAGTGTCAGCTTAATGACTAAAATGTAAATGCAATGATGAATAGATGACAAATGCAAAATATATTGATTCCCTGTCTGTAGAAACCGAGGGATTCAAGATTGACACCATGGGAACATACCACGGCATGACCCTGAAGTCTGTAACGGTAAGATCATCTGCTTGTACCTCTATCACATTTTATGTTGTTGCAACAGCTAGTTTATAATCCTGTGTCTTGCATTGTGTTGCCACTGTACAAAACACTTTGTGGCTATATTTTTTGTTTCAGTTTAAGAATGCACCTTCCTGCTTGTTTGCCTTGAACTTTGTATATTGTTAACCGTTATGAACAATGATGATGACAATGTGAATGGCAGGATAACTGTGGTCTGGTAGGTAAAAGGCTTTCCAAAAAACCATCCATATTAAATGTTACATTTAAAGCATTCATATTCAGCATAATGTCATGCTCATGAATCCAGTGGCAATTCATTTAGTTAGCGCTACATTCATGTGCTATAGGAGTATGTTGCGGGTGCCCACATGAATTATGTCTATATTATCACAATACTTAAATGCGAAAACCTTTTGGGATTTGTGTGATGTTCAGTTAGTGGCCAGAGCTTTGATCCCAGCATTTATGACTGCCTGGAACCCCCAGCGTGTGGCGTTTCAAATTGGTACAGTGTTGCCTGGGCAAGTGAGTAGAAATGTCAGACCAGCGTACCTTGCCGCGTCACTCTCCAGCGCCTCCTTGTGTGCAGATCAGATGCTTGTAATTTTCAATGGCAGAGGTGTGGTTGGTGAGTGTATCATCCCACCCTTGGCCCGGATGAGGATCAGTGTGAGGAATTCATTGGCTGGGTGACATGTAGTTGAAGCACGTTGACATGTAGTTGAAGCACCAGAGGAGAAATGTGGGTAAAAAATACACTATAGCCAGAAGTATTTGGACACCTAATGGCTGGACATCTCATTAAAAAACCACAGGCATGAAACTGGGCCTGAGTTGACTATTCTCCGTGCAGTCTGTTCTAGTAGCTGTGTACAAACATGTCACATCTCCTACTGCTCACTTCTGCACTGTTACTGAATGACAGCACTGCTAGCAGACTAACTTGTCCACTGTTGAAGTACTGTTTTCTGAATCCTTCCTGCGTGTCTTAAAATAACTCTCATCACGCTGTGGATGACTGGTCTGGTAGTGCTGCTTTTTTGTTTGTTTGAGACTCATTACCAAGGACTGGGCTGCATGCAACACAATGTGTGCTCTCCTCGTGTGTGTGTGTGTGTGTGTGTACAGAAATAAGGAGAGCGTGTGTGTGTACAGAAATAAGGAGGAGAGCGTGTGTGTGTGTGTGTGTGTGTGTGTGTGTGTGTGTGTGTACAGAAATAACGAGGAGAGCGTGTGTGTGTACAGAAATAACGAGGAGAGCGTGTGTGTGTACAGAAATAACGAGGAGAGCGTGTGTGTGTACAGAAATAACAAAGAGAGCGTGTGTGTACAGAAATAACGAGGAGAGCGTGTGTGTGTACAGAAATAACGAGGAGAGTGTGTTTGCGTGCGTGTGTACACTGTGTTCTAAATTATTATGCAAATTGGAATTAAGTGTCAAACATTTAATATTTTGTTTTTTAATCAAACTCATAGATTTTATAGTCTCCGGGCTCTTTGAATCACTGAAATTAATCTTAGACACCTGTGATAGTTTGCCAGGTGAGCCCAATTAAAGAAATTACTTAAGGATGTTCCACATTATTAAGCAGGCCACAGTTTTCAAGAAATATGGGAAAGAAAAAGGATCTCTGCTGCAGAAAAGCGTCAAATAGTGCAATGTTTTGGACAAGGTATGAAAACATTAGATATTTCATAAACTTAAGCGTTATCATCATACTGTGAAGAGATTTGTGGTTGATTCAGAGCAAAGATGGGTTTTTGCAGATAAAGGCATAATGAGGAAGGCTACTGCCAGACAAATTCATTGGATTAAGAGAGCAGCTGGTAAAATGCCATTACAAAGCAGCAAACAGGTATTTGAAGCTGCTGGTGCCTCTGGAGTCCCGTGAACCTCAAAGTGTAGGATCCTCCACAGGCTTGCAGTTGTTCATAAATCTACTTTTCGGTCACCCTTAACCAATGCTCAAAAGCGGAAACGGTTGCAGTGGGCCCAGAAATAAATGAAGACAATTTTCAAACAGTCTTGTTTACTGATGATTGACGTGAAATACTGGATGATCCAGATGGATGGAGTAGTGGATGGCCACTATGACCCAATAAGGCTCCAACGTCAGCAAGGTGAGGTCAAATCCTGACAAGTGTCAGGTAACGTTAACGTTACCTAGCATACCGGTTGTTGATACGCTAGCACACGCTGCTAATAAATACGACGTTATACTCGCGTAGTCCGTTTGCTTTGTAATAACGATTATAGAGCTCAACAGTCCCGCCCCTCGTCCGAGAGAGCTTGGGTTCTGGAAGTAAATTTCCCATTCATTTCTCCCGTTGACTTCTGGAAAAATCTGTGTATAATGAGTTTTAGACCATGCATTAGGCTAACCAGCTACGACATGAATCATAAGCATACAAAATTAAATTTCGAGTGAAAAAATGAGCCGCAAATCCAAAAAAATTCAAAGGTACAAGACTGTGTACATATTATTTATTCCGAACAAAGAAACTACTCATCCCATAAAACATTGCGAGTGTGATCTTTCCGCTTTTACATTGCTTTAAATTACCAAACTTTAGCTAACTTCACTTACACAATGTCATTCTTGAAATATGATGTAACGTACAGCTCAGTAAACGTATTTACAGTTCTCTAACTATCCATATTTTTCGCTACGACACCGGCGTACGACTCGGGCAGCCTGCCAGAGTTGGAAACGCAAATCTTTTTCGCGGGCTAAGTAAACATTTCCATGGTAACCGCGAGTTTGTCTCAATGACATCACGGCGTTCCACCAATCAGAGGCATCACTGCTGGTTTAGGATTGTGGGTAATGAAGTACTTATCCAAGACATTGCGAATAAAATACATTTATCTCATAACAAGGTTGGTGCCCCATTAATCTTTGGCGTCTATATGAGCAGCATATACAATCGCTTGGTCATGTCGTTGCTGGTTTTAAGTCTAACATTGACGGTTACGATTTCATGGCTTATACTCGAATTGTCAATGGAGAAAATGTATTGTATTCTTACTTCCGGAGTCTGCTGTGGGCGGGACTGTTGAGGTCTATAGAAGTGACTAGAGACCAACCCAGCTTTGCATGAACAGTGTTGCTCCTTGATATAAGTAGTCCCAGCCTCTGTCTCGATTAGTAGGATATGCGTGGTTCACTTTTTGACTGACCAGTATGCTTTTGCCTCTAGTTGGATGCCTTATTGTTCCTTGCGTTTCACCTATGTCTTGAATATAGCCTTCAAATGCACATTGCAGCCCCTTTTGCCTACTTTTATCTGACACTTTATTTACTGCTTTATAAAAGGCTGATATAATTTCAGCAGGAAGAGCTGTCACAGCTTAAGCCAGGTTGATACCAAACCAGAGCCCAGATGAAGTTGTCGGACGTAGCAACTGTAACATACGTGGGCGGGGCTTCACGTATGTTACAGTTGCTTTTTTTTCATGGTACAAAAAGAATAACTGTGCCTTCCATAGAAAAATCATCTTCATGCATGATAATGCACCATCTCATGCTGCAAAGAATACCTCTGTGTCATTGGCTGCTATGGGCATAGAAGGAGAGAAACTCATGGTGTGGCCCCCATCCTCCCCTGACCTCAACCCTATTGAGAACCTTTGGAGCATCCTCAAGCAAAAGATCTATGGGGTGGGAGGTAGGGTTGGGCGATAATTCAATATTTATCGTTATTGAGTTTTTGAAAATAATATTGAAGAATATCCCATATCGACATCTCGCGATAACAGCTGGTTTTGTTCTGAAACAAAGGAAGAGTATTTCATATTTCATCCAACAAAGGAAGAGTATTTCATATTTCTTGTAGTTCAGTTTTACCTGAAACTTTTGAACAGAAATATAACAAGGTCAATCAATTTTTTTATATATTGTTTTTGTTTATACAATGGACTATAAACTTTGATTTAATCAAGTCACAGCAGGTCCTATATATATATATATATATATATTTATTTATATTTATATATTTATA
>JACXGM010012227.1:13534-24406 GCA_016801145.1 Umbra pygmaea | reverse complement strand
CAGTGCACTTAGATTGACACTGCTTAATTTCCTTGTGGATAATTAAGGTATCTCATAGATAGAGCAAGATTTTATGCGTAGGTTTCCAATGGCAATAGAGAATCAGTTGTTGACTCATTAAGGATGACAGAATGACATACAATCTTGTTGATGATCAAGTATTTTTAATGAAAATGCGCGTACAAACACACACAGACACGGTCACTGGTGTGACTGTTGCTCAGCAACTATAAAGAAAAACCCATACCAAAATCAGATTAGGAACTGTAAATAAAAAAAAATTAAAAGTGTATTACATCATTTTTAGAAGCCGTTAAACCCACGTCAAGACGCAGGACAACGGGATGAGGAGAGTGGATGGTCAGCGAGGGATCCCCGGTTCGTCTACCAGTAACAACATCTCGTATGAACACATTACTGACAATTTTATAATTTAATTAGTAGTCTATATTTTACTGATAACTTCAACTATGCTAAAATAAATGTTACTGGAATAATTTGAGGAATGTTTCATTTACCAATTACGTGTTGTCTTTCTTAACACTGTATTGCACCTCGCGTGAACTGAAAAATCGATTCCTGAGCAATCGATGACAACACATTCAGCACCTTCCCTTGGGACAGCGTCTTGTAACGTCGCACTTAAGAGGCAGCTTAAGTGCGACGTGTTAAGAAGCTTCTAACGGAGACTTCGGGGAACACACTTACGAACATAAACAACTTCTGTAAGATATATCTTTTAGAGTCTTCTTAGCGGGCTAAGAGTGAACGTTATCGGGGAACCGGGCCCTGACCAACCTTACGAAAGTGTGACTTACAGAAGATATACTTAGCGTACGAATGTTTCGGGAACCGTGCCATAAGGTTAAGAGAGAGGTTATGGAATAGGTTAAGAACTACTTAGCGATAAAAACGTTTTGGGGAACCGGGCCCAGAACATTTCGATGTGTCTATGTCAATCACAGAGAAAGTTATTGATATTTAAAGCTCTAAACCCTCTATAACTGATTTCAGGAATTTCTACTTAGTCCTTAGTAGACATTTTGTTAAAAATAAAGGTTGTAAAAGTTTGCCATGCATTTATAGCGATAATCAAAAATTGTGTGATGTATCTATTTTAATCACAGTAAAGGATATTGATTTTTAAAGCTCTAAACGTGCTATTACTGATTTCAGGAATTTCTACTACATCCTTATTAGAATATTTGTTAGAAATAAAGGTTGTAATAGTATACCAGGCATTTATAGAATAAACAAGACTTGTTTGATGTCTCTATGTCAATTACAAAAAATGTTATTGATTTTTAAAGCTCTAAATGCGCTATTACCGATTTGAGGAAGTTCTACTATATCCTTAGTTGACATTTTCTAAAAAACAAAGGTAGTAAAGTTTGTCAGGCATTTACAGAATGAATCAGACCTTGTTTGATGTGTCTCTGTCAATCACATAAAAAGTTATTGATTTTTAAATATATTGGTGAATATCTGTTGAATGTCTTATGAATGTCAGAAGAATGTGAATGTGGGAATATAAAACCAATTTTACATCCATTGTGTGAATAGTCTGTAGTGTGGTTCATGGCCTCAGTGTTTCAGGTTTGTAGTGTGTGTATATGTTTGTGTATTTAAGAAAAGAGTTGTATAACTGTTTTGCCAATCATGGCAGTTTTTCTTTAACATTTGTTTTTCTAAAATAAACACAGTTTATTTTCTGTTCTCTTTCATGGCTGTCTCTAATTTATTCACACTTCAGCACCATGGAATGCTACAACATCAGATTGTGCTACATTCCCATGCTTCTCAATGATACATGAAACCAAATCATAATTAACCAAACATATTAACCAAATTATACTATGATAGCCCATGTAGTCTAACAAACTATTAGAAAAAATAGAGCATATTACAGCTGAACTCATCCTTAGAAACCTTTCACGTTCATATCTTTAAATAGTCATATTGTAGTCTGAATACTGAATAATCATAGCAAAACAAATTCCCAAGGAGTCTGTATCACAGTTTCATTATTGGGGTTACCTTTGTATTTTTAGTTTCAGCAAATGCCACGTAAATGGTCTGTGCATGACCCTGTCTTGTAAACACAAATGTTTATTAAAGATCAGCAACGTAACTTCCAAGATCCAAAATACTTCTGCTTCACCTGCCTGGTAAAGTATACCCACTTCTCCAGAAACCACTAAACCACTGGAAAAGGCCAATTATTAATATTGTTAGACAATACAATGTTTTCTGTCAATAAAAAAAAATTCGCAATGAAATATATAAGAAAAACATTTATATGAAACTACTAATTAGCCACTTTCCGACCGCAGGGATTTTTGCAGTTCCTAGAACATAACATTCCTATAACCCTTTTTTTCTTGTATTCTGATAGGAGAAATATGGGGATTATTTAGTTCCTTGCACCGCAAATCCTATAACACTTTCTAAAAGTTTTTAGGGACATTTGGAATGATATGATAGCCTATAGAACTACTGTACTGCATATGGTATAGTAATTGTAGAAAATAATATTGTTTAAGTTGCTCATTGTTGGCTGGCTTTTTTTAGGATAATTTTTAATTTTGTGTGTGGACTTTAAGTGACCATCAACCACCTTGTTCCTCCACTGGATCATAGCTTTATCCAGCTAGGATAAATTCTACAGTTATGTTGCACAGGTAAAATAATGGTTGCTGTCAGTTTCTTATAATTCCCTGCTTTGGCATGATTTCAATTGGACATATTTACCGTGCCACACTTCTCAATGACACAGAAAACATCTTCATAAAACCAAATCATATGAAACATATTAAAGATACAGTACGTGATTTTCGTAATTGCAAAACTATATTTATTCCCCCATTTTAGTCCGAATGTGTAGTATATTGATTATATTATATCCACAAACTAAGTAGAATTATCGTCTTACCGTAGTTAGCTTGAAACCCAAAGGTGTTTCTTGGCTATCGCAGGTATTCCCTTACCGAGCGTCAGGCAGGGAATTCCAAACAAATGTGTGACATATGGTTTGCTAATGTAGGGGAAGTCCCGTTGACAGACCACAACCTCTAGACCATGAGAACAAGAGAGAAAATATAAATCTAGACAATTCAGAAAAATAAACTAATTCCAGAGTGGGGACCCGTTTTAGCTCTAGGGCACCTAAATTCACATTCTTTAGAACCTAGAGGCCAAAATATTTCTGAAAAAACACCTAAAACTGCAGAAGGCATCTTTAAACAAATAATACAATAAATGCCTATGTAGTCTAAAAACTAATAGACACACTGAGCACATTACAACTCATCTTTAAAAGCCTTTCACCTTTATTTATTTTTTTTATTTATTTTATTTTATTTAACCTTTATTTAACCAGGAAAGCTAATTGAGAATAGTTTCTCATTTGATATGGCAACCTGGCCAAGATAAAAGCATTGAGGTGCATAAGACATAAAGTTACACATACACTACAAGACAAAGTACAGAGTAAAAATAAACAGGAATACAGTGTGCAGATCTTCAGATTAAACAATAATTTGTACAGAGTGCAACAAATAACAGCATATGGAGGTAGATATTTGGTAGAGACAGTGGCATGGCAGTATACTATATACTATATATACTGGGGGTCTGAGCTAGAGGTATAGGTATCTTAATGTATTCATATTGTAGGCTAACTAAATAATAAAACAAATAACAATTCTCAAAGAGAGTGCAACATGGTTGCAAAAGTTTTTTTTCTATGGGGGGTACCTTTAAATAGGATCTGCTGAAACTGGAAAAACAATCTGATGATTTTGGAGTGGTCTCTTATTTTTTTCCAGAGCTGTATATTATACAGTCTCTGCCAATGGGAGATTGCAAAGAGAATGTTGAGTGTTCAATATCTAAGGTCACGTACTCAGATTAAAAAAATGTGCCTCATGGTAGTATTGGTAAACTACAACTTGAAATAAACATCTGTTCAGTGTGTGAAATAAACGTTTTTGCCCACCATTCACTGTCCAAATTTGACCAGCCAGTTTTTCCTCCAATTCAAAAATAGTGTATAAAAGAAAAGCACTAGCTCCTTTTATATCACTTACGTTAATAATACTGTAACATTGATCCATTGTGCAGTGTAGTGAGGAGACAAACGCAAAAGGGTTGAGGATAAAACAAACTGTTTTAATCCGAATAACACTCATGCAAAAGAAAATAGCCTTGAGGGGCAAAATACATAATTACGTATAACACTGGCACAATACCTGACAAACTACAAACACTAACACAGGGGGGGAACACGAGGCATATTATATAAAATGAATATTTTATGTATCAAAATCAGTTGGGCTTCAAGATTTGGGATTTTTTTCTTTGGGAAATAACATTTGCTTTTAACACAAATGATCAATATTTCACAAATTTGTATCAAACGCATTAATCTACACAGACCCTTTGTCTCCAGTTGATGCTGTACTTGCGCTAGCTCTACCCTGTTCTCCCTGAGTCAGATGAGCCAGACCTTTAAATAAGTATTTCCAATGATTTAGGAAAGATAATTGGAATAGTGGTTGCAGCTGTCATGGTAATTAAGGGCTTTCATTGGATAATGGAAACGTGACAAGTTCAAGTGACTAAAAGAGTGGGAACTGAAACCAAAGCAATACACACAGGGTAGAAACTACATATAATAAAACACAGAGGGGAGAAAACAAAACTCTCATCAGGATCCATAAGGGAACAGTTACAAATATGTTCAATGCATTATTTATACATTATTAATAAAGGGAAATTATGTATAAAAAAGTCTGTGAGACCAATGATTTTCAGATGATTGCCAAATTGTGCTAATCAGTTTTGTAATGGATGTCCTACTACTACTTTTAGTCTGCTACTGTTAGATGGTTCAGCGTAAATCATTTACATTTGACACACCTATCCTAAGCCACAATATGTATTGAATCAGCATTTAATTTTAAATGTGTAAATTAATTTTAGAATAATCTGTTTGGAAAACATGTAAGGGATTATTAATGAAATAATCCAAGTATAGGCTTAATTACAGTGCCTTGCGAAAGTATTCAGCCCCCTTGAACATTTCAACCTTTTGCCACATTTCAGGCTTCAAACATAAAGATATAAAACTGAATTTTTTTGTGAAGAAGCAACAACAAGTGGGACACAATCATGAAGTGGAAGGAAATTTATTGGATATTTCAAACTTTTTTAACAAATAAAAAACTGACAAATTGGGCAAGCAAAGTTATTCAGCCCACTTTACTTTCAGTGCAGCAAACTCTCTCCAGAGGTTCTGTGACGATCTCTGAATGATCCAATGTTGACCTAAATGACTAACGATGATAAATAGAAACCACCTGTGTGTAATCAAGTCTCCGTATAAATGCACCTGCTCTGTGATAGTCTCAGAGGTCTGTTGAAAGCACAGAGAGCATCATGAAGAACAAGGAACACACCAGGCAGGTCCGAGATACTGTTGTGGAGAAGTTCAAAGTTGGATTTGGATACAGAAAGATTTCCCAAGTTTAAGCATCCCAAGGAGCACTGTGCAAGCGATAATATTGAAATGGAAGGACTATCAGACCACTGCAAATCTACCAAGACCCGGCCGTCCCTCTAAAATTTTGGCTTGTACAAGGAGAAGACTGATCAGAGATGCAGCCAAGAGGTCGAGGATCACTCTGGATAAACTGCAGAGATCTATAGCTAAGGTGGGCGAGTCTGTCCATAGGACAACAATCAGTCGTATACTGCACAAATCTGGCCTTTATGGAAGAGTTGCAAGAAGAAAGCCATTTCTGAAAGATTTCCATAAAAAGTGTAGTTTAAAGTTTGCCACAAGCCACCTGGGAGACACACCAAACATCTGGAAGAAGGTGCTCTGGTCAGATGAAACCAAAATCGAACTTTTTTGCAACAATGCAAAACGTTATGTTTGGCGTAAAAGCAACACAGCTCATCACCCTGAACACACCATCCCCACTGTCAAACATGGTGGTGGCAGCATCATGTTTTGGGCCTGCTTTTCTTCAGCAGGGACAGAAAAGATGGCTAAAATGTATGGGAAGATGGATGGAGCCAAATATAGGACCATTCTGGAAGAAAACCTGATGGAGTCTGCAAAAGACCTGAGACCGGGACGGAGATTTGTCTTCCAACAAGACAATGTTCCAAAATATAAAGCAAAATCTACAATGGAATGGTTCACACAAAAACATATCCAGGTGTTAGAATGGCCAAGTCAAAGTCCAAACCTGAATCCAATCAAGAATCTGTGGAATGAACTGAAAACTACTGTTCACAAATGCTCTCCATCCAACCTCACTGAGCTCGAGCTGTTTTGCAAGGAGGAATGGGCAAAAATGTCTGTCTCTCGATGTGCAAAACTGATAGAGACATACCCCAAGCGACTTACAGCTGTATTCGCAGCAAAATGTCTGTCTTTCAGTTGCCTCCAAAACTGGACAGGGCCAATCGCATTGGCAGACATCCAGCAGGTGGAGGTGATGGCCCTAGACCATAAGTTTTTATAACATGGTTCCACTACTTTCATGATAAGGAGGCAGTGCTACAGTGGAAGGGCAAAGAGCATATTTTCTATTGTGGGAGAAAAGTATTTATATTTCCAGAATTTAGCTCAGGTCTTGCCCTGAAGAGGGCTACATTCCTGCCACTGAAATTTCTACTCCATGAGAAAGGGGTGACATTTTCTCTCTGATTCCTTGTGCACTTCCATTTTGAACTCTCCGGGAAGAAGAGGCAGTTCGAGTACCATGAAGACACCCATCAATGGTATGATCTGCACTTTGGGAGCATGTGAGGGTGATGTTATGCTTCTCTTTATTACTTTTCCCAGCTAATATAGATCACTAGGTTGACTGGCTATAAGTGTCTAAACTAGGGGTTATTTTATTTAAATGTTGTATAGCCCACTGATCTGGTGGGACACAATGTAGTTAAATTTAGTTATGTATGTACTGTTAGACTGGGTGGCTTTGGTGGCACACGTGGTCATGTATTACTGAGCAGGTATTGCCCATGTATTTATTTTGTTTGAGCTATTATTCTTTCTCTCATGATTTAACACACAACGTGAGTCTGTGACTTTAATTCTGTCATAATGGTCCATGGTATTGTGGAAACAAATGCAAAGGAGTACTGGTAAGTCGAACAGTGTCGTAATATTGGAAGAACTTGTAATATATAATATGTAATACAGAATATACAGATATAAATAAACTAGCACCAATACACAAACTGACAGCAAAATAGTACTTAACCGGGGAACAGACAAACAAACCAGGCTTAAATACATTAAATAAATGACAAATGAGCTTTAGCTGTGTGATTACTGATGACCTGCATGTGTGACAGAAACAGAAAGTGACATAACGTTAAATATCTACGGTGTGGCATGCAAACCCTATGAATGGAACTAAAATGAAAATATAAACATTTATGTAAGACACTGAAATAATGACAGGTTCCCCTAGTTATTGTTTGTATCTTTTCTCTGTCTGTTATGTATGTTTTGCCTTAGGTGGTTTGCCTATATTTGTCTTAGATGGCTAATGATACTAAAATACTTGTCCTTTCTCTAGAAAAAATATTCCCCTCATTATGTTTGATGGCTAACAATTCTAATGTTGTGGATGGCAGAGCAGGCAATACCCCTATTATATTCCTGTGTTGGAATGTCCAGGCTTTAAATAATCCAAACTAGAGGTTCAGGGTTTTCTCTTGTTTGAAAAAGCTTAAAGAATATGTAGTATTCTTACAGGAGACTCATTTACACATTAAAGACCATCCAAGGCTATAAAACACTGGGTTTAGTCAGGTTTTCCATAATTACTTCATTTCCAAATACAGAGGGGTTGTTAATTTGGTTATTAAAACAAGGAATTCTTCAGCTACTAATGCTATGTTGGACTGTAATGTAAAGTATCTAATTGTAACAGGCTCCATTTGGCACACCTCTGTAGTATTGGTCAATGCTGTCCAAAATGCTCCTCATTTTGACAATGTGAATTTTTCCAGTAGGTTGTTAGGGAAATTCACTTTAATAAACATTCACCAATTGATATTTGCATGAGAACTGAACTACATTATTGATCTGACTCTAGACCTTTCCAGTCCCTGAACTATGTCTCCCTCTAGCATGTCACAGTCATTTTCAGATTATATGAAAAATATCATCTGATCCATGGAGATTTCAGAATCCACAGGCTCACAAATATTCTTCTTTTCACATGTACATCACTCCCAAATTTACTATTTTTTTGTCGATCATTCACTTCTACCAAATGTTTCATACTTTTAATAATTACCATTTGTAATATCAGACCACGGCCCACTTATCCTTGACATAGTTCTTCAATTCAACCCTGTACCCTTCCATGCTGGAGATTAAATTTCCTTCTTTTATCTGATGCAGATTTCTGTGACTTTGTGAATACCTCAATTGATAACTTCATGCATTCTAATCAGACTCAATCTCCCTTTCACTCCTATAGGAGACTCTTAAGGCCTACCTTAGAAGTGAGATTATCTCTTACTCTTCTTACCTAAATAAAATCCAGAAGGCTAAATTTGAGATCTTTGAAAATACTTTTCTGGGACAGCCGCTATTCTCAGTCACAATCTCCAGATCTATATAAACACAACCTGAACTTGCGCTCCAAACCTTCTATCCACCAAGGATGCAGAAATGTTACTGTTATGTTCACAGGCTACATACTATGAGCACGGTGACAGGGCAAGCCGTCTGCTGGCACACCAATTAAATCGCCATGCTGCCATTCATGGCAGGCATGGTGGCCTAGTGGATAGCACTGTGGCTTCACAGCAAGAAGGTTCTGGGTTCAACCTAGTCATCCCGGGCCTTTCTCTGTGGAGTTTACATGTTCTCCCCGTGTCTGCGTGGGTTTCCTCAAGGTGCTCTAGTTTCCCCCACCATCAAAAAACATGCAGGTTAGGTTCTCCAGTCAGTGCCCCTGATGAAAGCACTGGCTTAGATCTGGAGTTGGTCCCCGGGCGCTGTAAATTGCTGCCCACTGCTCCCTTGAGGGATGGGTTAAATGTAGAGAATGAATTTTGCTACGTGTATGTGACAAATAAAGTACCTTTACCATCTGAATCGACAAATTAAATACTCTTCTAGTAGCTTAATTTCTGAATAATTTCATAATTAATGACACATTCACATCTTTCTATTGCTCACTTTACACATTAGATATTAGTGGGAATCTATCTTCCAGGTGTTATCTAATGTACTTAAAATTGTCTGTTCCCCTTTTCCGTGATAGCTGTTTTTGGTGTTCCAGAACACTTACTCTCATTCAACCCCAAACATGCAGATATTCCTGCTTTCATTACACTATTGGCTTGATGCAGAATTTTCCGTCAGTGGAAGTCTTCCAGCCCCCCTCTGTTATTCAGTGGCTCAAAGCTGTTATGTTCTCCCTGCTTCTGAGGCATTCTCTTTTCGTGGCTCCACCAGGATGTTTTTTAACACATGGCAACTTTTTTCTTATTATTTTTTTCTTATTATTTTTGTGTTCGATTTTCTTCAAATAACTTTTCTTTTTTTAATTTATGTACGTGTATGTTTTTTCTCCTGTTCTGTTTTGTGTGTTTTTATGTTATCTTGTTCTGGGCTTTTTGTATATTTTGGGCTGTGTATGGCTTGGGGGATGGTTATGTGGATGTGGGACAGTTTAGGGGTTGTTGGGTGGGGTATGTTTATGGCAAAATATTATATACATTAGTTTGTTCATACTACTGTCTATGGAGGACCAAGTCTGCCAAAATAAGAAATAAATAAACAAATAAATATATGCATCAATAAAAATATTTATACATAAAAATATACCTAAAAATAGAAAAATATAGAATGACACATTTATTAAAAAAATATTATTTTCCTATTTCTGTGATAATTTCAGTTTTTATACATGTTTATATTAATTTATTTCCATATTCTTTTATTTCTGTATTTTTTTATTTCCGTATATATTTATTTCTGTATTTCCAGACCCTTAAGCTAATGAGGAGGCTGTCAATCAAAGCATGTCACAGTGTCACCTTTTTTTCCATTGGTTGATCGGTATCACACGGAGTGTGAAGATCGATTTTACATGCCTAGATTACTACGTTAGTACACTTCATACAGTCTCATGCCAGAGATTTGAGTCTTGGCTACCCTAGTTGAAAATGCTAGCTTTGGTTATTATTTGATTATTAACTTTTTCACGTGGAGGGTCTTGCTGAAAGTTTATTGCAGTAAGCAGCATCTAATGACACAGAAGTTGACCCTGCCATGTAGGAATTTGGATGAAGTGTGATCATCGCCTTAATTTTTCGATATACGATTCCGTTAATGCCGGAGCAGTCGGACGCCCTTCTCATTGTAGCCTATTCATTTCATCAAAGAATAGAACCGCCAGTGCAATGTTCCGTTGTCTTTAAAATACACGCACACAAACACACCAAGTCAACCACACACACACACAGAAACTAAGTTCGCCGGAGCGAGAGAGCAGCTACGGTAGTTAACGGAGCACAACAGGTGACACCGAAGCCACAAAAAAACGCAACTAATCGGCACAGTTAGTTGGATTTTCTGTTTGTGACATTGCATCTCGTTTTGGGGTTGGTGAAAGAATCATTTTTCCTACAAACCAACCCCGTGTTGTACCCTTGGTTCCTCCCCAGCTGCGTTTTTTACGTTCACAATCTATTTCTATCACAGACCGTATATATGGTTTCTATCTCCCGCTCTTGGCTTGCTTGCTATGGCTGAACGATTAAGTCCCGCCCTCTCATTAGCTTAAGGATGTAGAAATACGGAAATAAATATATACGGAAATA
>JACXGM010012226.1:0-24257 GCA_016801145.1 Umbra pygmaea | reverse complement strand
AGATCAACAACAGCTGCCGGGTGCACCAGCTTTGCGTACAAGTTCACTGGGGTGCAAAGTCCACACTAAACGATACGATGAAACTAGTTTGTTTCATAAACCTGTGTCGATGTTTGGTTTCACTTTCATTTTCACACACGTAATGTCCACACCAACCAAAATATTGTCGCAGAAAATTCGTCGCAGACGTTTTCACTTTATGCTTTCAATAATCAAAGGAAAGTAGCCTTTCTATAACGCATTTACCGAGTTGTCAAATTATAGAATGAAAACACTCGGTGA
The DNA here is from genome assembly GCA_016801145.1 of Umbra pygmaea. Taxonomy (NCBI): domain Eukaryota; kingdom Metazoa; phylum Chordata; class Actinopteri; order Esociformes; family Umbridae; genus Umbra; species Umbra pygmaea. The sequence continues at coordinate 23,975 of JACXGM010012226.1, read as the reverse complement.
CAATCTGTAACAAGGTTGTTGCTTACAGGAGGCCTATTGCAAATAAGGGCTATATTTCATTAACACAAAACAAAATGTTGATAACGCTTGCTATGCGTTATGTTACTAACTATACAATAACTGCCGAGCGCTCCCATTTAATTGAAATTACCATTACGGTCCTCTCCGAAAATAAAATGCTTGTTTTCAATCACTGTGTGTTGTTTTTAAGGTAACCTTATTTCGTCGGCTATAATGCATCAGGAGCATGATGAATTATAGCCGATAAAATAATATATGTTTCCCAATACGATAGCGTTACGTTTCTGTACATGAAAAAATGAAAGCGCAAGTTAATATCACAGTCACCATAAATGTTCAAGGCTTGTCATTTTAAATGAAGAACACGTTGCAGATGCAAAACAGACAGCCGGTATATTTCGCTCCTCATTACCTATATCTCCCCACCTTTCAAAACGAAGCGCCAGGCTCTGGATGCGCGTGTCAACGCGCCACGTGATTTAACTAATATAGGCTATATATACGTAAAATTAAAAAAAACTTCTTAACCGTTTAACTGATAGTATTAACCGGTCAAATGTTTTACTTTCGGTTAACGGTTAAACTGTCAATATGAGCATCCCTAGTTTCAACATCATGACCTACCCACCAACGTGGTTTCTAACCAGGGCCCACAGTTTATCGGCGGTGTGGAGGGACTTCTGCCATGCCGTTGGGGCCACAGTCAGCCTATTCTCCGGATACCACCCCCAGTCTAATGGCCAGGTGTAGAGGGCCAACCAGAAGATGGAGGCTACCCTTCGCTGTCTGGCCTCTGACCCCACCCACTGGTCATCCCAACTGCCATGGGTGGCAGTGATGACGTTAGACCCTACAGGGTTAGTTGCTGAACAGTTTCAGTTTTGTTGGTGGCTGCTGGCTTAGATAATAAATTACACACATTTGTGCGCTCAACGTGAGAATTTGTCTCTTGGCATTTACTGCAATTTCCACCCTGTTGACCCCGACGTTAGTCTGCTGGATATGGGATTACAATAATGCCCTAATTCTGTACGCGTATCGTGTGATTTGCACACATGTAAATAACAGTCTACACAAAAGTTTAGCATTTTGTAGTTGTATTTCAAGATAGTAATTAACATTTAGCATTTTGCAAGACGTCAAAAAATATTAACATACACGACCAAAGAATTACACATACAACTCCTTATTTACACATGCACCTTAAGAATTTCACATGCAGATTTTATTCATACAGACAAATCACCAAATATAAAGACAACTCACAATGTACAGACAAAACACTTTTCACTTAAGCTCTTGCACATTTTTGGTAGGGGGATCAGGTAAAATAAATGCTATAAATGTGCGTGCACTAAATTTGTAGTAGAAAATTTAGTAGAAAATAAACTCCTTCTAATTGATTCAAAAAATGTTTCATCTAGAAATCAATTGGCAAGTGACATTAATCAAGGGAAAATAATAAATATTTAAAATGTTACGGGAAGTGGGAGAAGAAATTACAAATTAGGTATTGGAGGAAATGGAAACATAAAAATAACTTGTTTTTCGGCCTGAGTATATTGTATAGACAGCTAGCTATTTCCCATGAATAACAGACCGTGGAAGATGTGTTGCTGGACATTACCTTCATTCAGATATTTGCATGTGATGGGCTTTTATTTTGAGGGTTTCTCCTTATACCGGACCTGTGAAGGCATTTATAGTGTTGCTGGCAGAATGCCAGTGTATACCCAAACGTCACTGCACGGCCCGCTGCTGCCTGTTAACCATGGTTGACAGGACCACCCGCTGGCGTTCATTGGCACCTGGGTTGCCCGTTTCGGCACTCCTTTGGACATGTCCTCTGACCAGGACGCAGAGTTTTTGTCAAAGCTGTGGAACGCTGTCACACAGAGCCTCGGGGTCAAACTTCACCGCATGCCTACATATCATCCGCAGGCAAACGGACTCACAGGTCAATGAAGGCTGCCCTACATGCCAGCCTTAAAGAAAGTAACTGGGTCAACAAACTCCCATGGGTGATGCTGGGCATCAGGACTGCACCAAAGGAGGACACCAGCACCACAGTTCCTTGGTTTGCTACTCTCCAGCAGTCTACTTTGCACCTGTCCCCACTTCCCACCACGGCCTCCCGCAGTCGCACCTCCCCGCGGGGCTTCAGTTGGCTGACTATGTTTTCATTTGCCAGAATGCCCACAGGGACCTCTACGCCCACCCTATAAGGGTCCATTCCGTGTTTTAGAGTCAGGAGACAAGCACTTTGTTGTAAACCGAAGTGACTCTCCATTGTCCTTTTCAAACTGGCTCAATTGGACGTGGCCAGGCCTGTTGACCTGGCCGGGTCTCCACCCCTGCCCCCACCCCATTTCTCCATCTTCCAAGCCCCCCACACTCCATGCCCCACACCTGGGACATGATGGGACATTGGCCGCAGTTGGTTCTCTCTGGCCTCAATTGTAGCATTGGCCTTGTGGCCGGCTGATACACCAACCTCCCCGTTGACCGTTTCATTCTTCTCCTGAGATGGTAAATTCTGGGGTGACGTGTATAGTGAAGGTGACATACATAATTCACCTTGGTTGTTAAATGTGGTTCCACACACTGTTGAGTATAAACACAGCATTTTGTTATTGTAGCGTGTTTCTTCATGCAGTGATGAATGTAATATGATATACATGTAATTTACTAATGGGTTACAAATGTAATTTCTTGTCCTTAAGTCAATGAATTTAATTATGATTGTTCAGGGATCGCAGTCCCTTTAAATTGTTTAGTACATGATGACGTTAGACCCTATGGGGTTAGTTGCTGGACAGCTTCAGTTTCTGTTTTCCTGTTTGGTGTTGTTGGTTGCTGCTGGCATAGAAAAATAAATGACGCACATGTGTGTGCTCAACATGAAAATTGTTTCTTGCCATTTACTTGCAATTTCTACAAACCCACAAATTCTGACAAACTCCAAGCATTGATCATGCAAGAATGGGTGCCATCATTTACCACACTAATCCCGATCTGAGAAACAGTTGGTGAATCAGGTGAGGCAGTCATTTTAGAAGCCAAGGCTATTGAGTCTGCCAATAAGGATGCAGTGATTGACAGAGTCAAAAGCGTTGGCCAGGTCGATGAAGACTGCTGCGCTGTATTGTCTTTTATCAATGGCGGTTATGATGTCGTTCAGGACCTTGAGTCTGGCTGAGTGTTAGTCCCTCTTGTTCCATCTGTCTCTTTCTGTGTGTGTTTATTTTTCCTTTTGTTGGTCGTTGGTAGGCAGAGTGGAGTGGGTTGTTGGGATGACCAGCTGCACCTGTGCCAAATCTAGCAGGAAGCATAAATCCTGGGAGGCCACTCCATTCACTCTCTTCTCGCTCCAGTGAGCATTTTTTAGTTTGTTTGACATTAAGCATTTTAGTTTATTTTGTTACACTCAACACCTACATTTACACCCGTTATATGTTCAATGTCACAGCCCACTTTGATGTCTTTATAACTAGTGAGAAACATATATTTAGTAAATACTTTAAGTCAACGTATAATAAGTAGTTTTTTAAGTAAAGGTATACTGTCCTTTATGGTGTCACAATCTGAAACAGTGTTGTGACAGATGGGGGCTCGTCCGGGAAATTTACCTTAAGTTTTTGTCGGGATCCCTGGGTTGTTTGTTTATAGGTTATTTGGTAAGGGATTGGCAGTATTTAATTACCTGTTAGAGTATGTTGGTTCTGGTATATTCCCAGAGGATTGTGTGGTTATCTGGCCAAGTAGTTGTACTATTGTTTAGTGGGAGGTTCATTTACTATTCAACGTGATCTCAGAAATCTGTGATACTACCGTGGACACTTAATTTCAAACTCTGTGGCAGTTTCACGGAATGGCAGACAATTCTGTGAAACTACCACGGATCTATAACTTCTAAACCTCGGGCAGTTTCAAGGAATATTTAAAATCGCTCTGTTTTTTCCATCTTGGACAACCAACCAATCATAATCTTCAAAAGATTGTGTCATACATAGAAATGGGGTCAGCCCCGCCTCCTCACTAAGATGACAGTTTTTGTCTTTTCCTTGCTCAGAGTAAGCTAAGACTCCTACGTAGAAGTTTTTAAGCTAAATTAGGAGTTTTCTAAGAGGATTCTTAGAAGCTTTATGAATATGGGCCCTGGTGTTTTGTGTGGTGTTAGCGTTTTGAGTGCTGGTGTTTTTGTGTGATGTCAACAGTTTGAGTGCTGGTGATTTATGCAGTTTTAAAATGAACAAAGGAAAAGTTCTTGGCTGGGTTCACCTGTTTTGGGAAGTTCCTAATTAAAACCTAAATTACCAGCGAAGGGCAGTTTATGATTAACCAATTACCATAATTAATAATATTTTACTCTTTCTATAAATTTCATAGATGACTGGTTAGTTATGATTACCTGGTCAGTTTGTTTTTAATTTGGAACTTCACAAAACTTGTATACTCAGCTGAAGACAGAAAAGTACTTTTACTTTATAATTTCAAAACTCTGGATTTGTCTGGTTTTACCGGTTTGAGCGCTGGTGTTTAAAATGTTAAATGAACAAAAATGCCTCACAGAATACTGCTAATGCTGTTCTACTCATAGCCAGGTTGCTTGTATACTTTTTGGTATAACTGTGTGGAAATAACTACAGAATAACAAGTTCTAGTAATGGGTGAGTGGCTAAATAGCTAGGTAGTTCGTTGTCTTCGGTTTTCATGCAGCCAATTAGCCTATTTAAAGTGGAGTTAGCCTCATTATGTCAGGATTGTCCCTGGGTAAACCCAAAAGCAGCACAGAGACCATAAACATTATAATATATTTATTGTAAATAGTACAGGTAGTTCCAAAAGGGTTGGTGAGAAAGCAAGTCTTGACGGCTGAAATTCCGGTAACGTTTCAAGTGTGTGGAGAGAGGTTTCCAGAATCCAGGTAGGTAAGCAAATGTGTAGTGAAGGTGAAAGGATGGCTTTCAGAGAGAGTGATGATATGATCTGTAATCCAGGTAAGAATGTAGGTGCTTAGCGGTTTCTATAAACAAAAAATGAAACCAAAAGTTACTGAACAGCAAAAATAACATAGAGCAAACTGGCAAAACAAACAGACTGGACATAAGCAAAAATGATAAATAGCTTGTATACAATGGTTGAACATACTGTTGTGACTTATCGATCCGGCGGGGGTTGGATGTGAGGTTGTGGCTTAAATGTAGTGATGGATGACAAATCAGTAGCAGGTGCATGATTGAAGAGTGAATCAGGTGAGAGGAAAGTCAGGCCATGGAGCGATCGTCAAACCCCCTCACCATAGCCCAGGAAACCGAGACTGGCAAACAAAAGACAAACAAACAGAGAGAGACAACACATAACAAACAGACCTCACGGGGAAGGGTTCGTGACACATTAGCTTCAATGTAGGTATCGGTGATTGTGTAAATACTTTGAGGAACAAATGTAAAATGAACCAAAATGCCTCACAGAACACTGCTATCGCTGTTCAATTTTGAGCCAGGTGCTTGTATAGTTTTTGTGGAATTTGTTGGGAAATAACAACAAAAATATTAGTTAAAGTAATGGGTGAGTGGCTAACTAGCTAGTAATGTGTTTTCTGGGGTATTAATGCACCCATTTCGCCAATTTGGAGTGGAAGTAGCCTCATTAGCTTCAATGTAGCTCTCTATGATTGTGTACATACTTGGAGGAATGAACAAAAATTGAAAAATAATCTGTGGCAGATTTTGGTTAAATCTGTACCTAATGAAGCGATGTAGGGCATATACCAATGGGACGATATTATGTCTCGTAATAAATATTACAATTTGTGGTGTATAATTTCTATCTATATCTAGTACCCAAGGTCTTTGCTAAACTCGACACGACCAAAGCGACTCAAAATGCGCAGATGCAAAGTTTGCATTGAATTCTGGGCTTTGTGGAATTTCCAGTGAAATCCAGTATAGAAGCGCCCAAACTCAATGTTTCCGCTATGTACATTTTGTAGCGGCGGCCCGCCGCTGCAACATTATCACCGCCACTGCTTTTACACAACTCTGCTCAGGCTTATATTTTGAGGCAGGGAGAGACGAAAGAGAAAGACAGCATGAACGGTAGATTTAAGATTTATTGTTACCGGCAGGTAGAGGACTGAATTGGTATTGAGATCCACGGGACCCAACACAAATCTTGTGGGAGCTGTGGTTTTTAACTTTGCTGCGGGCGGGAGTGGGCGGTCAAAAAATGTATCGCGTGTCCCGGTATTTAGCTAGCTAAAAACAAGGATGGAGTCGTCAAATGAACATAATTGGACTATAGGCTATATGCCTTCGATTACATCACAGCATATATGGATTGAGGATCACCATAAAAGACGTCTATACCAATCCCTAGTTATTTGTTGTGTTGTGCTTTACATCAATGGATCTCAACCTTTTGGACTCGCGACCCACCAGACTCATCATAAGCGACATGAATACAATAATGTTACCTGAAAATTAAGCTTACCTGTATTATGTTTCTATGAAAGAAGGCGTTACGGGACACTTAAACTCCTTGCAAGAGTTCATCTTTGTCTTATGTTGAATTATATAATGGTAGAAGTATTACAAAATTATTCCAATATAACGTTATCCTACAATGTGTGTGTGTTGATCAGCTGTTCGCTGCAACAACAAAGGGACACGCGACACACCCTCGTCCAGTATGATTCCATTCCTCAATCTGCTTAGTATAGCCTACTACAGTTTGCTAACACAGGACACGTGCCTGATTCTAAAAGTTGGTCGAACTAATCTGTCATAACCATTTCGCTATGGCTTTTCATTCAGTATTCATTACTTTTTACCGGCAATTAAGTTTCAGTTCTGTAGAGCCGACAACTTTGACAGACAGGACAAGCAACCAATGAGGGTGATGTCTGGATGAGCACTGTTTTCTAACAGCGTTTTATTAAACTTATTTGAGGTAGGCTATCTACAGAATATCGAGAGTTATTTTTTTCATCTAGAATTAAAGTTTACATGTTGATGGATAGCTACACTTCTGAAAAACATAATCAATTTCCACGCGGAATGAATAGCAAATTAGTCTATTCTGTATGCCCTAACATTTGTGTACCTAAATTATTCAAGCTGTGACTGAACGTTTTTGAGGGACCGAGCGGGAGTGGATACACTCGTTGCGGGCGGGAAGTGAACACACATTAAATAGAGCCCAGTGAATCATATCGCCAAACTTTACATAAATAAAATAAATGCCACCACTGTTTATACAAACTAGCCTATGTATTAAAATATTCCTGATTGCATTTTCAGATGAGTTTGTTAAAATATCTTTCAAGGAACATATTTTATCGAGGGGGGGCAGGGTTCAATATTAACGATGGCCCGGAGCCAGAACTAACGGCGGGCCAGTAAACAAATATAGTCACTTGCCCGTTCGGGACAGTGCTTAATTTTGCCGTTTAAATGAATAGTCTTCTATTAAAATGTTTGCCCGTAATATTTGTCACTCCCCTGCTTTAATTTTTGATTATCTCAAGTTAAAATCCATGTCTGTGATATGCAGTTCCTTCTCCCCCTATGTTTGGCAATACCGGTGTCATCTTTTTAACCAATCAAAATGTTGTATGCATTAGCGCAGGACCCAAAAGAATGTGAGACTGTAGGATACTTGAGACAGAAATTATGTTATTGACATCTCAAACAAAACATTCATAGCACAGTAGCCATAGATTATTGCTTTTAAACAGTTTATCTTTGTGAAACCATAACTGGAGCTATGGATATAAGAAAATTCTTCCAGTGAGGTGGTCCCTGCAGCTCTGTCGAGAGTTCAGTCAGGTGATAAACAAGGATTTTTATTGTTCAAAAAGACAGACACAAAGTTTGAAGGGATTGATCATTCATTAAGCCTTGAGTTTCTGTAACTTTGAGTTTAATGACAATAACTTGTGAAAACAGGCAAGAATGAGAGAAAGAAGCTGCAGGCTGACTGGGCTGAGGGAGCTGGTCTGATGGAGGTTAGTGATCAACTAGAAAGAAACTGGAAGATGTTTAAGCTTTCAGTTCAAATTGAGCTGTTTTTATGACATAGGCCTAACATGCTCATGCATAAAATAAATGATTTTCACGAGATTTGCAGTTTAAGAGGATTACACACCAAACATCATTTTTTCATAATTTTTCTTCCCACCATAGAAATTAACTGAGTGATTTATCAAGTCTGAAGTAGGCTTTACGGATTCACTCACTTAATGTTTAGTTTATCAAATGTTTGGACTTATCTTGAAAAAGGAGAGGCTGAAGGAGAGGGAGAACATTTTGGGGCCAGTAAAAACTATTATGGGGTAGCATGCCTGCAGACCTCTCTTGTAGAGGCTTAGCCCACCTGTCCATAAATGTGTACTGACATCATTGGGGAGGGTCCATTCCTGTTCCAGCATGACAAATTAGGGTCCATAAAGACATGGTTTAACAAGTTTGGGGTGAAGGAACTCGAGTGGCCTTTCGAAACCCCTGACTTCAACCAAATTTACCACCTTTGGATGAATTGAAACTATTTTTATTTATGTTTGCCCTTCAAAAAAATATGTGCTTCTTGCTGACAGTAGTCCATTGCTAGACCTCAATCTATGATGTGTATCTTCAGTTATTTGTCAAATATAGTAATGTTATATCTATAGAGTGACTACCGCAAGGCTTGAGTGAGGAAAGTGCAGGAGAGCGGTAAAACCTTTGACAAGCAATACATGCAAACATCTACACATCATAGCACATTACTCATTGACTCTCATGACTCCACAACCCCTATTTTGTGTGCAAAATAAACATAGACTTGAAAGACACTACAATAATCATGACTATTCACAATACTAAACAAAGCAGGTCCTTCTCTGCACAGTTTACTTGTTTCTGGCCGCCTCCCAGTCATGGTAAATCAAAAAGGAGGCCCTTTCAGGCCCTATGATCTCCCCACTAAATAATCATTGCTTTTTCATGTCTTTCCACTTTGGATAATATGTGTTAGATCTTCAAAGACTGGCTCTCATCTGCAGCTCAATACCTAGTCTTGCTCCTTCCTCTGAGGCAAACGTATAATATTATCATGACAAAACCCTGCAACAGCCTCTCTGTGCCTGACCGTTCATTTGCATTTATATTGATGGCGGCAGGTTCCTGTATAGCTAAACTTAGCATGTATGATTCTTAAATTGGAGAAGGGCACTGGAGTTGTAGGAAGACAAAATGTATCTGTATGACTATTAGTTGGCTCTGAAATATTGGGACTGGCGAAGGAAAGCCATTCAAAAGATTAATGAAATAAAAACATAAAGTAAAAAAACAAAATATGAAAACTCTTGCTCACTCAACCTCCCAATCTTAACTATCCCCCCCAAGGGAAAATAATGGAACTCTTTCTGTCTATTCATGCCTGTGTTCATTCGTTTGTTTTCTCTGGCTCTGCAAAGCAAGTTTTGCCCACATTCTGGTGAAAGACCTGTGTTATTTTGGACTATTGACATTTTTATTTACATTAATTCACCATGTAGACAATTAGAAAAAAAGATACTACAACGTGAATAGTCTTCAAAGTTGCTAAGCATTAGTTTGTCTGCTTATAGGTTGTTGCTAGCATTGCTAACTCTAAATGTGAAGATAACCTCATTAAACCCTTATCAGGGCAATACCTTATATTTTTGTGCCTACTCATTCAAAACAACAGTATAGACTACAGTACTGTACATCCAGACTAATATTTATAGATCATGAAGATCAACATTCACAATAAATATGTTGATCTTCATGATCTATAAATATTAGTCTAGATTTACAGTACTGTACATCCAGACTAAAATTTATAGATCATGAAGATCAACATTCACAATAAATATGTTGATTGACAGATATATCAAGTTTTTCAGAGTAGCCTGAACTACAATTTAACACTTAAACCATATGAAAATATGGGTAAGAAGTCATTACCATGAAATCTTTTCAGTTAGATAAACAACATCTACTAGCTGCCAGATCTTGAATGCTGGTCAACATCTTGAACGCTGAAAAAAGGCTAGGAAACACTGTCACAACCAATAAGTCTACTATAGTCAAGGAGTTCAATAGGCTTTTTTTTGTAAAATTTTCCTCTCTTCCAAATTCCCACTAAGCCTGTCTTGTCGTCAGCACCGCAACTCCTTGGACAGATCTGTGGAATGAGGAAGGGCGCGCACATGGTTCACCTAACCACATGTTGCCCGAGCCGCGGGCGTACACCGATTCCTACGCAAAGCAAGGGATTTATCAATTTGAATGTAATGGTAGGCTGCGATAAAATCTCACGTCTGGTCTGACCTCGTGTACGCAAATTCTCTAGTGTGACTAGCGGTGTTCATGGTATAACCACCCGGTTCAGTGAATTGTTGAAACAGCAATCATTGATGAATGTGTCTGCATCGCAACTACCCCATATTGCAAATTACATTTCAGAATTACATATTAATTATATACAGCACATTACTATTAAGTGGTTTATTTTTTCCCTTTCACTTTGGGGTGGCCAGGAACATGAGGGCCGAAATTAGGTCAATCAACTATTTCAATCAAATTAAATATATAAATTTATTTTTGTAAATATATATATATCATTTAAACAAGCGCTTTGGCAGTCCTGTAGTACTGGCAGATCTGGAAGACCTTAATGCGCGCTCTCTACATTGGGACGTTTCAGCGAGAGATCACGGACAGGTCTGGTATATCACAGCCAACAATAGTCGAAGTATGCCAGCAGTTTTGGCGGCTATGAAGTCCCTTTCTGGTATATTCAAACTATGATTAAAATACATTTTTATGAGATTGCTGGGTTTCCAATTGGGGCGAATTGGGCGATTGATTGTACTGCGTCTGTAGCCACCATCCATGAATGATTACACATTTATCAATCGCAAAAACTTTAATTCAATCAACGTTCAGATTATTTGTGATGCCAGGATGATTGTTCTGAATATGGTAACCCGGTGGCCGGGTGGGACGCACAACTTTTTATTTTTCAAAACTGCAGCATTGGAACAAGGCTACAGGAGGGCGCACTGCATGGCTGGAGTCATCACCTCGGTGAGTTACGCCCTCATACTATTATTATAAAAGTTTTACATAGTTCTTTGGTGAAATGGTTGGATGTGATTCCTCTTGGTAAAAAAGGTTATGCCCTGACTGAGTATCTAACACCGCTTGCAAATCCTGAAACAAGCAGGAGCACAGGTTCAACAGTGCGCACACACGCACACGAACCACAGTGGAGTGATCTATAGGTTTGCTCAAGGGCAGGTGGCTCTGTCTTGGGTAAGCGGGGTGGGGTGGGGGGACTGCTATACACACAGAGCAGGCCTGCAACATAATTATGGCATGCAGGGTTCTCCACAATATTGCACTGGAGAACGGTGCAATTCAATGAAGATCATTTGCCACAACAGCCAACATTTAGGGCTCTACGAAGGAGACAGGATATCTTGTCTTATTCTGAGCTTCTAATATAGTAAGTGCTATATTGGGTAAGAAAGTTACTTAAAAAATACAATGTTTAGTGAAAATAATTCATTTATTTTAAATACACTTCAGGTTCTCGTTAATCGCTTTCAATGACTATAGCAGTAACCTCAGTCAACACCGCATTTTCCTCAATCGTTGACTGATTTTAAGCTTCCAAATAAAACCAAGCGATTGGCCTGCACTAGAGACCTGAGCATCTTTATTTTATCTCACGAGAAAATCCTTTTCTGCCAGATTTCGCTTATCCATGTCATAAATTCTTAGGGCGAGGCCTCTAATCCGTGCATATTTGTGGGCGTGATATTTAAAATACGATTGTTTTCAACCGTCTGATTTATCAACACCGGCTCATTCGTACGCTGGAATTGGAGTGATACAAATGTTTTGTAAATCACACGTGAATCTCGTCATGAGATGATTTCTGAGCTCAGATCTACACTGGTTTCTATGCACATTTGATAAATGAGGGCCAATGAGTTGCTGGTGGTGAGCGACGTGGCAGAATAGATCTGATTTATCCAACCCAAATCCCAGGCAGCTTGTGCAGCCGGCCCAGGGGAAGTCAGAGAACTTATGGTCAGGCTTGAACCCATGACCATCTAGACGTAGACTGTCCTACAATGCAGCGACTTACACCACTACGCCACGCCGACCCTGTTGAATAAGCATTTTGCTATCGTGGCCCATGCTTTCCACCTGGCTATCTCCACCCTGAGCAATGCCTCTGCACCCCCCAAAGACATTTGCCCAAGCCCCCCCACCCAGTTATCCTTTGCCCAAATCCAGCCATATGATGCTTTGAAAGAGCTGCAAAATGTGACCCCTACAAATGAGTTGGGCTAGACTATCTGGACCCTTTCTAAAACTTTCTACAGCGTTTCGAATTCCACCATACCCTCTTGCTATGCAATCTGGTCTCCGAGCTGGTCATGGGAGGTACTCTGTAATGCTACAAATATGGTGCAATATTAAAAAAAGTTGACGAAACTAGCATCCAGGAGGAAAAATGACATGGCTACACAATGAATTATTCCACTTTTTCTTTACTTACATTACTCCAATGTCGTGTGATGTAAAATAGCTAAACAGGACATAAATAAGCATACAAGTCAATACCAGAAGCATTTATTGACTGATCTCAAAAGTATTGGCTTACAAAACCAATATAAGTTATCACAGTGGTATATAGAAATACAAATAATCAAGGGTGTTATTTCACATTCCTCAACACTGCATAAACATTCTGCATTTCCATAAAGAAATTAAATATATAATCAGCTGAACATACAGCATCTGGTATTTGTTCAGATTACAGGATCAGCAAGACCTTTTACCACCTTTATAACATTTCCAATGTAGTGAAGCCTAATCATCTTTTAGAGTAAAGGGAAGTGCACACTTTAAACAATAAATAGTAACATCATGGCAATAACAAGTAGACAAATTGTTGAGAGAAGTGGATCTACATTTTCTGGAATGTAGGATATCACCAAAGTGCTACTTAATAAAAGCAAAGTAACATTGTCCCAAATAAGTGAATGAACAAGTGAGCCTTGTCCTAGTGTGGTCTGTGCATCTTGGCTTTAGACAATGAAGAACAAACCAGAATGATGAGGTGCTGCTAAGTTTAACTAAAGAATTCTGATATACACATTAATTACTTACTTCAAAAAAGCCTCATGGTTGAATTGGAAATATTTGCACCAGAGCATAAATCACAACAAGTGAGCACGAGCTTTTGATAGAGGCTACTGAAAACATTGATGCAAGTTATTGGTAATAAGCAATTTGTATAGACTTCCATACTCTGCCCTCTCATATAGATATGTGAAAATGAACATAAACAGTGATGGACATTTTGCCATTTGAAAATAATTTTTAAAAAGGTAAACACAGTTATTTGTATGGCTATGTAGATATGAACAACCATATTCTGGCCAATTCTACATATTTATAAAAATGTACAACCATATTTTGGCTAATTGTTTAGATTTGTAAAATGAACAAGCCTGGGCCTACCTTATCTGAAGAGAAGCTCATATCGACATCCTTTCTGAGGTTTTAGATTTTTTTATTTCACCTTTATTTAACCAGGTTAATCGATTAAGAAAAAGTTAACATTTGCCATCGCGACCTGGCCAAGATAAGGCACAAGGCGACATTAAGTTACACATAAAGTACAAACATTCAGGTATACAGTTACACATGCAGTGCCTTGCGAAAGTATTCACCCCCTTGAACATTTCAAACATTAGCCACATTTCAGGCTTCAAACATAAAGATATAAAACTGTAATTTTTTGTGAAGAAGCAACAACAGGTGGGACACAATCATGAAGTGGAACGACATTTATTGGATATTTAAAACTTTTTTAACAAATAAAAAACGGACAAATTGGGTGAGCAAAATTATTCAGCCCCTTTACTTTCAGTGCAGCAAACTCTCTACAGAACCCTGAACACACCATCCCCACTGTCAAACATGGTGGTGGCAGCATCATGGTTTGGGCCTGCATTTCTTCAGCAGGGACAGGGAATATGGCTAAAATTGATGGGAAGATGGATGGAGCCAAATACAGGACCATTCTGGAAGATTCCTGATGGAATCAGCAAACGACCTGAGACTGGGACGGAGATTTGTCTTCCAACAAGACAATGATCCAAAACATAAAGCAAAATCTACAATGGAATGGTTCACAAATAAACATATCCAGGTGTTAGAATGGCCAAGTCCAGACCTGAATCCAATCGAGAATCTGTGGAAAGAACTGAAAACTGCTGTTCACAAACGCTCTCCATCCAACCTCACTGAGCTCAAGCTGTTTTGCAAGGAGGAATGGGCAAAAAGTTCAGTGTCTTGATGTGCAACACTGATAGAGAGATACCCCAAGCGACTTACAGCTGTAATCGCAGCAAAAGGTGGCGCTACAAAGTATTAATTTAAGGTGCCCAATTTTTCAGTTTTTATTTGTTAAAAAAGTTTTAAATATCCAATAAATTTCGTTCCACTTCATGATTGTGTCCCACTTGTTGTTGATTCTTCACAAACAATTACAGTTTTATATCTTTATGTTTCAAGCCTGAAATGTGGCAAAAGGTCGAAATGATCAAGGGGGCCGAATACTTTCGCAAGGCACTCTATAAACAGCATTAGGTTTGATAAAAAAGTACTGTACGTATATGGTCTTAGAGGGTATTCGGAATCAGGTAGCATTTTGAAGGTCGAAAGTCCGGAAACAATTGGTGACAGTTTGTAAACAATGCAGTTTGTGGTAAAGTTAGAGTTTTTGACAATTTTAACATAAATTAATTTTACCAACAATAACAATGGCCCATTTCATTGCTGGGAACCGTTGGATGATGTACTAGCTGAGTCCCAATAATGAACAGATTTGTTTAAAATGCACTCACATCACATGATAACATAGCCTTTTATTCTTGTCATAACTATTGTAAATGAAATATGTTAACTAAATTGGTGAGATTCTAAGCTTTCTGTACATATAAGACTTGTCTATGTACAGTAAAAGTAGCATTTGTGTAAAGAGTGATTTTAATCAAGTAAGTAAGTTTATCCTGTTTGTTTCACCTGTGGTACACTGATCCTTAACAGGTTAAACATTGTGTCAGGGTAGCAACGTTATTAGTGTCAGAGTAGCAGAGCTGCCATTGCCAGTTGAAATCAAGATAGCGAAGTTGGGTTTCGTATCAGGGTATCAGAGTGTTTTGACTCATTTCACTACTGAAATATTAGTGTCCCTCAGCTATCTGATAGATCAAAATAAATTTGCTGATCCAAACACCCAATTATTTATAAATGAAAATCATGGAAATTGTCAGGGTTGCCTAAACCTTTGCATATGATTGTAAATCCTTTTGGTAGTGTGTACACAGTTGATGGTTTGAGATGGCAGTTTATGTTGGGGAAATTCCTGTCCTTTCTTGAGTATGATGCATATCTTAAAATTACCTCAGTTTCTGGTACTTACTTGGTGGTGTTTTCACACCATAATTCGGGTTTCAAATAACAGACAACCACTTTTTACATGGGTCAATATCACGCTCCGGAAAACGATGATATGAAATGCCTTTCGCTTAAAACAGCACCAAAAACACAACAGGCATTAGGCATTGTACTTTTCAGTAATTTCTCTCTCACTCATAAGAATCAATACTGTAAAGGTAAGTTCCTGAGACACAGAAAAAAAATGTTAAAACGGAGATGAAACAACACAAATCTTAATATAGCCCCTGTAACTTTGTAAAAACTGCAAAGCACTATGGACCTCCAGACTAAATAAACCATTTTTAATATAGTATTTAAAAACATTACCCTAGACTGAATAATGTCTTATACAGTGCTTTGTATAATCTGCCATTATTTTCTGAACACAATCAAGTACAGTTTGCAGTGTTTCCTCTAGGATTTTTTTCAGCAGCGGGGGCAGGACCCCCACCCGGAGGAATAGTCACACTTCACAAAGCAAACTAACTTTTTTATTTACAATCAATTTCAGACATTACAGTGACCCACAATTTGTTTGCTTGGTTGTTCTCCCTCCACTCTCCTGTCTCCCTCCACTCTCCTGTCTCCCTCCACTCTCCTGTCTCCCTCCACTCTCCTGTCTCCCTCCACTCTCCTGACTCCCTCCACTCTCCTGTCTCCCTCCACTCTCCTGTCTCCCTCCACTCTCCTGTCTCCAATATTGCCCAGTCCTAAGACACATGTACAGAGGTAAATTTTGTGCATTCCAAACTAGGAGCGGCTGAGTTCACACGTTTTGTGAAGTTCCTGATTAAGAACATAATGACCAATAGCGAGAGTTCATTAGTAACCAGTAATCTATGATATGAATAGAAAGAATATTAAATTATTAACTAACTAGTTAGTTATTAACTACCATTACCTGGTTACTTAGGTTTTATTTAGGAACTTCAAAAAAATGGGTAAACCCAGACGCAATTAGTTGGTAAAGCACAGCATTTACTGCAGTATATGTCTCCTAGGATTGGGTAATATGAACAAAATATATTATCAGTCAGGATAATTTGACATCTCTTTTTTCTTTGTGATTTTTTACAGATTTTCTTCCCTTCCAATTCATTCTCTAATTCTGCCTTGACGGCAGCTTCGCAACTCCTTGTACAAATTGGTGGAATGACAAGGGGTGCACTGCACACATGGTTCACGGAACCACATGTCGCCACAGCTGCCGATTATTGTCGCACTGTTTACCCAACACAGAAGCCTTTAGTCGGATCATGCACAGGATGATTACGTTCACCAACTATACTTCTGCAATTGATTTTACAGGTGCCTTTAAACTATGTGGAATAATATATAAGTGTATCACAATAATTTAAACAACCTTTTCATGGAATTCAAAGGATTTAGAAGTAGAAAATATAATGACTGCATTTAAGATTCTTTTATACATACTACATTTAAATCTCATATTAGTAATTTTTCGTAATCAACGACAACGACAGGGATGATTTATAACAGGAAAGACTGTTTTTTCCGAAATCACCTTGTAGCCTATATTTGGCAAATGTCCACAGTACATGAATAACGGTGTCGGTGCTCAATAGGCCTACTTTATTCTCGACCCACATAAACTGTCCTTTCGATTAAATCAGTGTTTCTCAAAAATGCTAATTTAAAAATATGTCATGCATAATTTCTAAAATAATTATACTAGCCTATATAATGAATGAATTAAGTGACGGATTCTAAACATTTGAAATGTGGCTTTTAAATGTTTTTGTTTAAAAAAGGTTGTCGTTTAGTGAATCTATCACTACCGGCGCTGTATTGCACATCTTTATATAGACTTTTTGCCACATTACCTGCTTTGTTGTTGCAGCGAACAGCTGATCAACACACACACATTGTAGGATAACGTTATATTGGAATAATTTTGTAATACTTCTACCATTATATAATTCAACATAAGACAAAGATGAACTCTTGCAAGGAGTTTAAGTGTCCCGTAACGCCTTCTTTCATAGAAACATAATACAGGTAAGCTTAATTTTCAGGTAACATTATTGTATTCATGTCACTTATGATGAGTCTGGTGGGTCGCGAGTCCAAAAGGTTGAGATCCATTGATGTAAAGCACAACACAACAAATAACTAGGGATTGGTATAGACGTCTTTTATGGTGATCCTCAATCCATATATGCTGTGATGTAATCGAAGGCATATAGCCTATAGTCCAATTATGTTCATTTGACGACTCCATCCTTGTTGTTAGCTAGCTAAATACCGGGACACGCGATACATTTTTTGACCGCCCACTCCCGCCCGCAGCAAAGTTAAAAACCACAGCTCCCACAAGATTTGTGTTGGGTCCCGTGGATCTCAATACCAATTCAGTCCTCTACCTGCCGGTAACAATAAATCTTAAATCTACCGTTCATGCTGTCTTTCTCTTTCGTCTCTCCCTGCCTCTCCCTGGATGTGTGTTGCCAGCGTTGATGTCACAAGGGCTCTGGTGTCGCTGAAAGATTTTCGCCGACGTCTTCACTATCGTTTCAAAATATAAGCCTGAGCAGAGTCGTGTAAAAGCAGCGGCGGTGATAATGTTGCAGCGGCGGGCCGCCGCTACAAAATGTACATAGCGGAAACATTGCAATGTACACAGCGACATGACAACACAATAAACAGTAACACATGCTGGACCATGCTTCCCCAACTGCAGATATGGGGTGGTGATTGGTGAGTGGGAGCAGTTGTGCAGGTAGGGTGCGTTGTGTACTGCTTCCATGAAGTGCCTCAGACTGATGACTAGTAGGCCGTCAATGATGATCGCCAGGGAGGAACAGCAGGTGGAGTCGTGACAGTTGCAAAATAATAGAACTGGAGATATGGCAGTGAATGTGATGTATTTCAGGTTTTTCAAATCATTTCTTTTGGAAACCTAGTTGCTTATGTTGTTAGCCTGTCTAAAATGACAAATACAAATTGGAGTATGTATTGAAGTTCTAAAAGGTGCAGTCTCATCATTGGTTCAACTAGTGACAACCTTTCATGCAACCACTTACTAAGCACTTAAGCACAGTAAGGTGTGGTCCGTCTGAAGATAATGAATTCAGAGGGTAAAGTCATCCATGCAGTCTTTCAATTCATGAATACTCAAAATCCCCAAACCATTTTAAATATCATTAATTGGACAGCTAATATTTTCAATTGGGATTGTCTTTTCCAATCGAAGTACAGGTAAATCCAGAGTGTGAGAATCCAAATTAGTTGTGGCACAACAATACTTTACATAAATTATATGTTTCATACACAGTGTTGGGGAGTAGATAACTACAAGTAGAGACGCTACTAACTCAACTACATTTTTCAGTAGCTTGGCAGTAGCTCAGTTGCTTTTAAACACAGTAGCTTTTCCAGTAGCTAACTACTTTTTGCAACAAGTAGCTGTGTAGCGTGAGCAAAAGCTACATTGTGTTTTGTCGTGCCTGTCATGAATGAAGCAGCGCAGCTTCTTCTTATTAGATTACAAACAAAATGTGTGCATTATCGCCACCCGTTGTTTAATCAGGGGTCTTGCGGCTTATGATTCACTGACGTACAGAAGTGGGTTGACAATTCAAGTTCGACATACCCATGCTATATTATTCATGATGGAGCAAGACACGGCAGCAGAATCTGAGGATTGAGAAACAACTAATTACCCATGGCCTTTTGTCCTAGTTAATGTCTCTCAAGGAAACGAAGTAAAGCCTGACAGTCTGAGATATTTGAGCATTGTGTGTAATAAAACAATACTTTTTGAAAACATAATTGTATTGCATTGTTTTAAACTGAAAATATTTTACTCAATACGTTCCTCAGACACTTATTCAGTTATTTATAATATACATCGTTCAAAAAAAATCTAAGTAGTTTCAATGTAGCTAGCTACTTTTTGATAGTAACTTGTAGTGTAGCTAACTACTTTTCAAAAAGGGTAGCTTGACTGTAGTTTAACTACAATAACTTACAACTAGCTTGTAGCTTGTTAAACTACAGTTTCAGAGTAGCTTCCCCAACACTGTTCATACATGTGTAGAACAACAGACACTAGATTTTGAACACAATTATGTCTGGGATGTGTGAATAATAGTTTGATGGAGAATGGTTTGGGGGAGAATGTTACACCAGAAAATTTTCACAGAACAACATGTGGGTGATATAAGGAGATTGAACATGATATGGAGCTTCCAACATAGATGTATAGTGTAAATAAGAGTGGTTTAAAGCAACATAAAAGTAAAGTTAGTTTGCTGGACTGAGTGAAAACTGCTGGTATGATGCAGTGGCAAGAAGGGGGCCTGCTGTTTTTGTTTCTTCATGCTGAGAACAAATGGTAGTAATCAAAGACTCTCCACTGACAATAAATATCAGGATGCTTTCCCTTAGAAACCTGTCGAGGAGAACACAGACATCAGAACAAAAGGCTAACAACTTATATCACTGTGCCTTAATTATTGAGGAACTAACACAGTAATAACAAAATTGTAGATACTTATTGTAAGTATTACTGTGTAATTATATTGCATATAGCAGTATTTTTACACAATTGGATAGAGGACTGTACAATGACCAGGGCAGTTCAAAGTTAACATGTAAAACATTCTTCATAACAGAAATGTATTTTACATTGTCAATAACACTTATTTTTCTCCAACACATCAAACTTACAGTAAACTTAATGTTTCTGTCGACTGGCAAGCTAATCAAAACAACAATGCCAAAGTGAAACATGACAGGCTTCTTCACGTTTCTACATAATTACTATTTATTTGCACTTTGCATAGAAACAAAATTGAGAATGGCATGTGCAACCGTTTGGGCACCGTGTCAACTAGCCTTTCTATTTTTGACTTTGTTTTCCCCACTGTTCCAAGTCAGAAAGATTATTGTCTCTCCTTCACTGGACTGCATGTTTGAGATCTCCCCACAGATTTTCAATAATATTCATGTCTATGGACTGAGATGGCCATTTCAAAACCTTTTTTCCTTCATTCTTGAAGAAATGCCATGGTTGACTTTGAGGTATGTTTATTAACACTTTACAATACAGGTACATTAATGAACGTTAGTTAATGCAGTAATAAGCACTTACTAAAAGTTAATAACCCTTAAATAAGGTGCTTAATTATAATTTACTAAGATTGTTGTTATTAACTAAGGAATTAATAAATGCATTACTTTAACATCAGTAATAATCATTAACTACCTGTTAACAACAGTTAGCCAAGGTGTCTATTTTAACATTAGTTAATGTAACAGAAAACATTAACTAATATCATTTAACTAAGGTGTCAAATTATTATTTACTAATGTTAACTGGGGTATTAATTGTTACATTATTTTAACATTACTTAGTAAAATGCGTTACACTGAATGGGGCCGGTGTTACTTCCAATGTAGCTACTGCTATCTATTGGCACCTCTATGTCACTACAAACTACACCAGGCTGGGTAAAATATACAGAGCATTAATAACTGGATTAATGGTTAAGTAATGTTTATTCAGCATTCTTAAGCATTTATCAAGTATTACATAAGGTGTATATGTTTTCACCTTTACAATAAGACAAACAAAGACCATTCATCAATGGCCAATTATGGTTAAAGGAGTGTTCCAGTAAATCAGTTTCATAGTATACCATTTACAAACATTACCATAGATGATTTATGTCATATACACGTCTGTTCTTTTTCAATATATCAGAGAAATGCCGAAAGTATATTTCAGTTCCTTTCGCATCCACTGGGGTGCTTCTGTATCCGTTTAAACTTGAGCTACCACAACTCCCAGAATTCCAAGCGAATTTAGTGCCCGTCCCCGTTTTGAACACACCGACACAGAACATGGGCAATTCAACAGCACACCTCTGTAGAGCTTGACGCTAGAAAGTTATACATATTTGTTTTTGAAATTGTAGTCTAATTTCTATTCATCATGCCCGTTTGGTGTTCTGTACCTGGTTACAGAAATTACAAGCAAGCCCAAAAAGAAGGAGTAATCTTTCACACTTTACAATAGGCTATAAGAAGTTAGGGTTTGCAGTCGGCATTTTAGGTCGGAAGAATATGTAAGGGATCTATGTGCTAAATTAACCGGCACTACAGCCCGACAGCGGCTGAAAAGCGATGCGATCCCATCCATTTTTCTTTATCTAGAAAGAGTAGCCTATATATAGTACGTATAGTAATTTACACACTCAGCTAGCTACTAAATACAGCTGGCAAACTACACATACGGTACAATAACATTACCACACAGACACAATGTGTGCTCCATTATCAATGTACAGAAAATAGGTTTAATAAACTTACTCATGTGTTAATTGTCCTCTTGCTACATCTCTTTCCATGTGTGCTGGAAAACTTCAGTGATTCAGTGACGCATATGCGGTCGTCAGTCATTTTTGGTTCAAGCCTTACAAGTAAAGCTATTCCACGATCCCCTTCATTGTAGCAAGTGCTTTTTTCTTAAGTAGACATGGATGGACATATTCCCACAGAAGCACTTACGCAATTAGAATTTAACCGCGTTTCAACTATATTATCTGTAGAACATGCAGCCTTGTTGAAGCTGAATATCAAACTCCATTTGTTGTAAACGTTCTTCGGTGTACTCGGGCGCAAACATGTATGGTTGGATGTCACTCGGAATGTAAAAGCATGTTGTAAAATTCCTCATCTGCAAATCCTAGGTTAGTAGCAATTGTGTTACCAGCGACTTTGGTTACGAACTGTTTCACAGAATCCAGAGAACATGCCGGGTGGGCGGGGCTTGGAACAA
The DNA here is from genome assembly GCA_016801145.1 of Umbra pygmaea. NCBI lineage: Eukaryota > Metazoa > Chordata > Actinopteri > Esociformes > Umbridae > Umbra > Umbra pygmaea. The sequence goes on along the minus strand of JACXGM010012226.1, from coordinate 1,610 downwards.
GGAAGCCAGCATTGTAGTTCTCTACATACGGAAAAAATCATACCACCTCGTCTGTTTAGCATTAAAACGGCTGATCAAAACGTCACAGAAAGACAAGCTATTCCTTAAAATATCAAGGACAACCGAGGCTTTAAGGAGTAGGTTTGAAAGCCAGATCAGTATAACAGGGATGCTTATTTTTGCAACAGAATACATGCCTACATTCATTTTTCCTATCTCCACAGTCAATTCATACCATAGGGTGACGTCAGGGTATGAAGTTTCCCCGCAAAATTTCAAATCTTGCTCTCACACTAGCCAGGCATGGGTGAAACATATCTCACTGTTCTACAAATGTCTGGGGGAAGCTACTAGCACCTCCAGATAGCTGTAGGGAGAAGTATCCCTTTAATTAATGCTTATAGAGCATAGACAACAATCTATATTGGTTGTGCTTTAAGATAATGTCTACATGAAGATAAAGGAACAATCAAACCTCTACATGAAAGACTATGGACACTTTCCACTGATCTTACCCTTTACCAAAAGTAAGTAATATGTTGGAATTATAGAGGACATAAGTGGACAATAACCCTTAAATAATCAATAAAAAATGTCAATAACAAATGGCTAAGCTGTGCTATCTGACATATTTATCTAACATTGATTAACAAAAGAGGTTTGTTAACAGTTACATAATGCTTATTATTGGAATAACTTTTGATAATAGCATGCTTTATAATGTAAAATTAACGTAACAAGATAATGTAAAAATGAATATCCCAGTTAACATTAACACAATTAGTCAATTATAATTTGACACCTTAGTTAACTGTTATTATTATTGGATTAATATTAGTTAATGCTTTCTGCTACATTAACTAATGTCAAAATAGACACATTGGTTAACTGTTATTAACAGTTAGTTATTGTTTATTATAAAATTGCATTCCAAGCCTATGACAATTCCCTGATATCCGCACTGTAGAATGTTGCCTTTTCACTGAAGTGTAATAAAAAAGTATCACTACGCCCCCATGAGGAGCTGAACAAAATGAGAAACATGGCGGACAATTCCTCTCGCTTCAAATCTCAACACCAGCTTCCAAATAAGACCATCTAAAAAATAAAAACTATTTTAACATTCACTTACCACAAAAAGATTGTCACTGATGTAGACATGCTAACTATGGAAAGACATTTTTGTCAATATTAAATAAACAAATATGGCTATGAAATAAGTCCTGAAATAAATAAATGACACAATAAATATATACATTTTTAAATATAAATATATAAAGATGATACAACATTCCAATAAAATAAATAAATTGTTTTTTTATTTCAGGATGGTGTTTTTCAAAGGAAACCTTTTATTTATTTCAGGGGAATTTTATTTCACAATACCACATTTATTTATTTCAAGGCATTCTTATTTCATAATGGCACATTTCATAATATCCATTTGTTATATTCAAATGAATGGGGCGTGGTTATCGCACAGATTCAAACCAAATCAACAGCACCCGTATTGAAGACTTTATTGAAAAAACTCGGGCGGTTAAGTGATCTTCAAAATATAGACATAGATATCAAAGTTTTAATTAGTTTGAGACCGATTGAGCACTGTT
>JACXGM010012225.1:0-17385 GCA_016801145.1 Umbra pygmaea | reverse complement strand
ACATTATGCACAATTTATAGAAGCCTAAACTAATCCAGAATGTCTAAAAGGCATTGAAATAACTAGCCAAGTGGAATTAGTTGACCAGAAACCACGTTTTACAATAAAAAATCATACAATATAGGGAAAAGTTGTTGTATTGATTTCAAAATGTGAAAAAGTTTTTGGCAATATATTGATGGACTGTTTCGTGCCTGTTTGGGCTAGAACAAAAAGGCTGGCATTTTTGTAAAGGTCTGAATAGTGGCTTTCGAATGCCATATGGCTTTCATGGCTAGGTTGAGAAATGTTTGTTTATTGATCACATATACATCGCATCAGCAGTGCCGAAAATGTGGTAGTCAATTTTGTTGTTGTGAGTTTATGCAATCCATGTATCTATATTATTTGCTTGTGGCAAAAACTGTTTGGATATCTTTACAGATAAGATCCTTGCCGTTCTAGCAGTATATAACATGACGGGTTTCGCGCATGTTTACAATATGTAATTAATCAATGTATGTGACGTGCGCGAAAAGATCCCAGGGCCGGGACTGCTGGTGATGAACAGGTTAATGGAACTGAAAAAATATACCTCAAACCTGCAATATATAGCTACATGTAGTCAGTCACAGGCTATAATTATTTTAATATTTAACCTAGGTGATTCCCCAAGAGCTCTGGATGTTACAAGAAGCCTTGCAGAAATGATTATAAAGGATCTTCAACCTCTCTCTGTGGTTGATGATAAGGGTTTTAGGGATTTTGTGAAGACACTCTATCCACGCTACAAGATTCCATGTAGGAAAAGTTTAATTGAAAAGAATTGAAAAGAATCTTTGGTGAATGGGGCATAACTGAGAAACTTCAGGCTGTAGTTACAGATAATGGTGCCAATATGGTTGCTACAGTGCGCAAAACAGGTTGGGCACATTATCCATGTTTTGCACACACTTTAAGTTTAGTAGTAAAAGACTCAATTAAGGCTCTTCCTGGTTTACTTGATATTCAGCAGAGATGGAGTGCTATAGTAGCTTTCTTTCACCACCGCACAGGAGCAGCAGATAGGCTCAAAGAAATGCAGAAACAGCTGAAGTTTCCAAAACACAATCAGTTGAAACAAGGTGGAACTCTGCATTCTACATGTTGGAGAGAATATGTGAGCAGAAGCAAGCTGTTACCACAGTCCTCTGTCTTCTTGGGAAGAGCTCACTGTGCTTAAGTGAGGAAGATTGGTCCATGATCAGTCTCTCCATTGTTGCCCTGAGGCCTTTTGAAGAAGTAACCAGAGAGATATCAACTGAAAAACATGTATCAGTTTCAAAAGTGATACCCCTCATGTCACTCCTTTTGAGAGCAAATGTATCCTATGAGCGTAAAGGCAGCAAACTAGCTGCTGAGCTGTCAGCACAATGCCAACGTCGCTTCAGAGATATTGAAACCATTTATGGTCTCGCTGTCAGCACCTTCATGGACACAAGATTTGTAAACCTTGGGTTCTGCGACATTGCAAATGTGGAACACATGAAAGCGCGACTGATCACTGAAATGCATTTAGTGAACCAGACCTCAGCCAATTCGGTGTGAGCTCCTGAACATACCTCAAGCTCTGGCTCAAACTCTGCCTCAAGCTCTGCATTAAGCTCTGCCTCAGAAATGGCTCCAGCGACTACCTCAAGCATCCTTGCAGGGGCTGCTGTATCCTCACCTGCAGCAAAAGGTGGGATATGGGCAGAGTATGACACTCAAGTGCTTGCATCCCAGCAACTTCGCACAACTGGTACTGATGTGTTAATTGAAATCCGACAGTTCTCAGAAGAGAAGGTAATTCCACGGAATCAAGACCCACTACTTTGGTGGAAAAAGAATAAGCAAACATTCCCCTCTCTAAGCAAGCTTGCCAAGAAATACATGGGAGTCATTGCTTCATCTGTACCTGCAGAAAGGATTTTCTCAAAGGCAGGACAGTTAGTCAGCCAGAGAAGAAGTGCAATAAAAGGGAAAAATGTAAACATGCTATTGTTTCTGAACAAAAACCTCTAACTCAGTTGTTCTCGACAGGGGGGCCAGGGTTCAATAAGGGGGCCTCAGGGAATATTTACTTGGACACAGGAGGGCCTTGGAGATGAAAAGTTTGAGAACCATTGCTCTAACTGAAGGAAAGAAGAATGGTTGGGCGTAGTTTGTGCTTTTGTTGAGTTATTTGCACTTTTTTATATATAAAAGTTGTGGAAGTTTTAACACATTCATTGTTCTCCACAAATAATTGTGTGCACTTTGCCTATTCAAAACATTTATGATTTTTTGCACATTCAAATTACAATAAAATAATTAAAAATATATATATTTTATTTTATTTATTTGCGTTTAAAAACTGCCCTGTGTTTTAACATGTGTGTGATTACTTAGTTAACAGTGGAAAGCAAAAAAATATAAAAAATGTAGCACGTAATAAGGTTAAGATTTCATAGGTGGCAGGTAGAAATTCTACCTCTCAGCTTACAATGATTGCAAATCATTTAGTGGTCCTGAAAATGTGTTCAGATTTAGACTATTGATGATACATTAACCTCATAAATCATGACACACGCTCTCCCCTACATGAAAGTACATAAGCAGCTTTTAATAATAAAAAGTTTCTGTATCGATATCGGCGATACTGGCCCTGGGTTACTTGGTATCGGATCGAACCCAAATTTTGTAGTATCACCCACCTCTAGCAGCAAACAGTCACGTGTTTGGAAAAAGAAAATCATTAACTAGCCAGAAGATGATCACCTGTGTGGTCAGATTGCCAGAAGGTGCTAAGGGGGCAGACTCAGTTGGTCTTCTGGCTGGGTTCCTTACGGAGGTGCTCCCCTCCATTTTTTATTTGTCTCCAAAATTAGACAGAGCCGATCAAATTGGCAGACTATTGGCAGACAAGGGAGACAGCTATAAACCATGCATCTTTATAACCCAGTTTCACTTCTTCCATGATAAGGAGGCTGTGTTGCAGTGGAAGGGGAGAGTGGACATAGTTTACCGTGGCAGAAAGGTGTTTATATCTGATACTTTTTATTATTTTTATGGCTAACAATTCCAATTTTGGGGACAGCTGACCAGGCAAAATTAAAATAGAATTGGAATGTCCAAGCTTTAAAGATGAATTGAACTGGAATTTGAAGTAAAGGTAATATAACAGATTTATTTTATTTATTTTCATTTAAATGCCAGAATTTGTTAAAAGGGATGACATGGTACATTGAAAGTGTTTTTGTTTTTTCATGGGTGCTGCCATGTTGGATTTCAACAATCGGCTATGTCACTGGCATGAAAAGCTCCTCTGTGGCTAACTAGCACTAGCAGTAACTAGCGCTAGCAAGTCTACTAGGCAAAGGGCTGGATGTAACGTTGTTGTCACAAAAAACCACGTACATATTCACATACACGCGCAAATAAAGCCTAACATGTAGGCTTTATAGCGTTCAACAAAACTGCGATCCCATTGGATTAATATATTCAATTACATTTTCCATTTATCTGCCTCGATTTTCTAAAACACGCAGCACCTCAACCATGTTCTTCTATTTTTTTACTTAATGCACACAATATAAAAGTAGTTTCTATTTCCTAAAATGTATAATGTGCTTGGATACAATAAATCAGAGTGCATGACAGTAGGCTATAGCCCTCCAGCCTCCCACCACATCGAACCATTATTGGTCTATTAAATTATTCTAGTCATGATTTCTAGGGTTTAATCCTACAGATGTAGATACACTAAAGTGGTGGAAAAGAGGCGGGGCTGTAACGTGTTTTAACGAGGTGCACCTCAGCCGATTGAATAAAATTTCAGCTGCAGTTTTTTTAAGAAAACAATAACATGAATGGCTGCCATGTGGCTCCAGGGTGCACATTCATCCAAAGCATTGCCCCTTGATAATCTCTAATGTACAACAGCATTGTTTCTTTATCATTAAAACAACTACAGTAGGTTGAATGTAATGTGCCAGAGAAGTCTGAAGTGCCTTAATAAAAATATTCTAATGAATCAGCAGAAAAACCATCACCAGCGGTTTCTTTTATCTATCATGTCTTAACTTTCTTTCAGTTTTAAGATGTCATTACAGTAGGTGAACTGTAATGTGCCAGAGAATCTGAAGTGTCTAAACTGCCTATTGTATATTTACAATACCTTTTCATGCACAACTCCTGCACAGTCTAAACAGTTAACTGAGATTAAAGAGATGATTTTTTTGCCTCAATCAAAACATAAAATATGGGCATACAGTACTGAACAATATAATAGGCAGTTTAGACACTTCAGACTTCTCTGGCACATTACATTTAAGACAAATTTAATAAAAAATAAAATGTTGTTTACCCACTTAATATTTAGTTCCCAGCGTTTTTCAATGGTGAAAATGTGAATTATCTTTATCTAAATTCTAATTGCATAAACCACTATGCGTTACTGCTTTCATTTTAAAAATAGTCTAAACTTCCTATTGTATATTTTACCTACCTATATTTCACATACCTTTTCAAAAAGGTCTAAACTGTACATAGGACGCATATAAATTATATATTGTAGCTGTAAACATATCCTAGTGTCACGTTTCCTTTCCATATAGAATAGAGGCAGGCGCAAAGGAGATGCAAGCAAACATAGTTATCAATAATACTTGATAAAGCAAAATAGCCTTGTGGGGCTGAATAGGAATAACATATAACTATTCGGGAGAACACGTAACATGGAACATTGATCCACACGGACAGAACAAAACACACAAACTAAATACAACACCTAACTAGAGACAATGGGAAACACCTGGGGAACAATAATTAACCATAACGTAACCAAAACAGACACTGAACATCACGTAATACATGAAACCAACACAAGGGGGAACCAAAACACAAAAGGCAGAAACATGAACCAAGGAAACACACAGGGCAGTAACTAAAATGAGGTCCATCATCCGGTCCACACCTTGAGTATCATCTACTGGACAGTATATTTGCGAATAGTCAATGTACCGTTTATTTGTCTAAACAAATAAAAAATACAAATAGTGATTGTATACCCCTGATGTCATGTGAGCCCTGTTAATGTGAAGGTTTCTCCCATGCTTACAGTACATACCGTAAAACTTCAAATAATAGCCCAGGCTATTATTTTCCCAAATCGCCAAACTACAATGGCTTGTATTTGAGACAGGCATCTATATGAGACAGGCCTTTACTGGTAATTAAGTGTTGAGATGTTGTTCATTGAGTGTAGACCTAGAGATAACAATCCAAATTGCATAGGCTGATAGACGGAAAGCATGACAGTAGGAAGTCATCACATTATATTATGCTTTATTTATAATTCGAATGTGTTTAACAAAGCAGTTAATGTAAGAATTAGCCTACTATATTATCGTGTGTCTTAGATTATTGGCAGCCTAAAAAATTAAACGATGTGACAGCCATGGGCTAAACGGGCTGGCTAAACAATACAAGTTTCCGGTAATATCCGTCGAGCCTATGAAACTTGTTGCCCGAAACAGATCAACACGAAATAATGAAGACTACCCTGTAAAACAAATGTAATTATGTGATTTAAAATGACCCTATTCATCACTATCATCATCACCGCGATCCTCAACTACAAGTTAATTAGCAAATTCCTCCTCCTCGCAACTCTCCTCCACTTCTCCCTCTCCAGACCCCAATACCTCTGCCTGCCTTGCTTGTGCAAACAGCTCCTGACCAGATGCGCAGGGCTCTCCCTCTTTGAAATAATGTATAAAATTATCCTCACCTCCATCAGAAGCTACTGTCAGGCCACGTAACCTACCTAAGGACAACATCCCGAAGGTAATGAAACATATAATGGTGGTATTGAGAGAAACACATTTAGAAAAACTGAAGACTAAACAAAGAAAGTTCATGAACCTCATTGTTGTATTGCCAGCATAATACAAACAAGTAGCCTGCCTACCCTATCCTTGTCATGACATGATAAAATATTTTGTCTAATTTGAAACAAAATGGGATTAATTAAACAATGCAGGGCATAGCATAGGCATAGTAAATATAAAAAAAAGTTTTAACAATTTGTAACTCACCTTAGTTATCATTTAGGACTTTTTCGTGCGCAATCTGCACCATAGAACTGGCTTAAACAGACAATCTGACAGGTTTTAGAAGATTAAATACAACCCGAAAATACAAAACAGACTAGGCCTCTATTTGAGACCGGCCTTTATTTATCCAAACCTGTAGACACACCTGGCGTGTAAAAGAGACATGCATCTATTTGGGACTCGGCTATTATTTGAAGTTTTACGGTATTTATTTTCAGTTCCTTTTCACTCTGTATAATGCTTTTCTCTTCTCTTTGATCCCTCATGTTGTACATTATGTCAGAACGCTATGAATATAGCTCTTCATGGGGGAATCCCTAACATGGCATTGACCGGGTATTTCAACCTTGACAACCACATTTCAAATCTAGCGAATTGTAATAATCTAATAATTTACCTAGAATTAATAAATAAAAGTCAGTAGGCCTAAGCGGCTTATTTATTTTCAGCTTACTTATTGCCTTGTGAAAAGGTGTACTGTAGCTACATTATTTATACAGTACAATCCTTAGGATATCCTATTTCTCAGTCTGTTTATGATATGAGGGAAATTGTGTAGCCATGTAGCAGCAATATTATGGAAGATCACTCAGCAGACATGAGTTGAGACAGACATATGAATTTATAGACGGGATTATGTGTTGAAATAATTGTAATACCAGCAATGTCATTATGAATTACCAATAAAGATCGGTTGTACAAGTAAAGATGTACTATTTTATATTTTCCTGATTTGATTTCTTTTCAGTTCATGTAGCTATTAATTTGGAAGAAAATGTTTCCACTTGTGATGTGTATACATTGACAAATTAGACAAACAAATTTTCATGTCATGTATTACACTAATTAATTTGTACTAATAATTAAACAATATTTGTATGGCATTGGTGGAGTGTCAGATTGCGTTGGGCGAAAGTCAGGCTACTTTGGTGCACGTCAGTTGGTAAGGGATGACTCTCAAGGTTCACCTGTAAGATCTGGGACTGCATATTCATAGATATAGTCACCTACACTTCATTATGTAATTGTTTACACAGAGTTTCACTACGACACCCTGCTTCTCATAATTTAACATTTTGCCTAGGCTATATTCATGTTGTAGCAAAATAAGTAATTCAATAATATTTGTGATAGTATTTCCTTTTAAATTCTATCAAATAGCAGGATGTACCTATTATATAGCTAATCAATCTACTGGGTTTACAAGAAAAAAAAGACTGAAATCTATCTGTTTTCTTGAATGATCAGTTAGATCATAGCTGTGCATCCATTCCGAGTTTTCACCATTGACTGATATGTTGATGGGGATAAACCGGTTCGACAGCTTTATTTGAATGTCAATGGAATTACAAACATTTACTTGTTTTGTAGGAGGTTTCTCCATGATCAGGTCGTACGACCTCATTGTGCAACAAATGTAATCTGTATATGTTTTGAAATCTTTTTTTACATTGTGAAGTCCAGAAAAATTTATAGACTGAATACAATTTGTGATAGAATTTACAAAGAAATGTTATCAAATAACCAACAAAAGCTAAACAAATTCCTCCATTATTATTTATTTAAAAATGAAAACACCAATAAAATAATGATAATAATTCTAAAAACAACATGTTTCGTACTTTACATTTCATTACCTTCATTGGAATGTACCATAAATAAATAATCTGAAATACATTTTTCGTCTTTTAGACGTTTTTTAATATTCCACCTTTATTCATAAAATCAGATGGGCCATTGTCGCTCCATCTGGCGCATTCCTTCTCCCTCTCGGCATTCCTCCTCCCTAATTATGGTCCACAGATAATATATATGAATGACTACAGTGCTACAGAAGTGTCTGGGAACGAGATTACTGTTTTTCTACTCTTTAACTAAGACACAGTCAGTTAAAATTCCTAAAGGTAAACAAACCACATTTTAGGTACAGTCTGTCAGCTAAATATCATGAATAGGCTTATTATGAATAGTAGCCTAATATTTTTGGCCATTAATGTACTAGATATGTGTTGTCTGACTAGCTTAGTTTTCAGGCCAGATGACAACCCTACTCTGTCTAGTTTTAAGTTCAATAACTCAGTTCAGATCCATTGATGGATGGAGACGATCATTCCTGCCTGCGCAAATGAAACACAGCCCCTCCTCCACCCCACAAAACAAGTGTTATTTTCAGTTGTAAAATAACCCCATCGACAATGTTTGGAATGAGCTGAAAACATTTGTCCGTAAGCAGGCCAAGCCGACAAGCAAAGATCCTCTTGTAACTGTAATACGAACATTCAGCTTGAGAAGCTGACACTAGGCCTACAACAGATACATTGATCACCTTTACAATGTTTTACCGGTCATGTTGGAGTTAAATGGAGGCACAAATAAAATGTAAAATTTTAAGAATGGCAGTATCCTACAAATCTATACTAGTATTGTACATTTCATCCTGTGTTTTTGGATACATTAAAATCAGATTTTCATACCGTTGGTTGGAATTTTGCTTAGAACTCTGCTTTGTGTTTGATTTAATAAAAGCAAATGTCAATGCTGGTTTCATTCAATTAATTACAGTTTGCCCACTTATTATTTTGTTCCCAGCGTTTTTCAAAAAAATTTGATTACAAATGTTATTTAATTATTAGTACAAATGAATTAGTGTAATATAGCCTAAAACATGACATGAAAGTTTGTTGTCTAATTTGTCAATGCATAGAAATCACAAGTGGAAACATTTTCTTCCAAATGGATAGCTGCATGAACTAAAAAGAAATCACAGCAGGAAAATATAAAATAGTACAACCAATCGTTATTGGTAATTTATAATGACATTGCTGGTATTACAAATATTATAAAACATAATCCCATCTAAAATTCATATGTCTGTCTCAACTCCTGTCTACTGAATGATCTTCAATAATATCACTACTACATGGCTACACAATTTCCCTCATATCATAAACAGACTGAGAAATAGGATATCCATGAGGATTATACTGTATAAATACTATAGATACAGTACAACTTTTCACAAAGGAAAAAATAAGCCTAAAATAAAAAAGCAATCACTTAGGCCTACTGACTTATATTTATTAACGGTAGTTAAATAATTAGATAATTACAATTTGTTGGATTCGAAACCCGGTCAATGCCATGTTAAGGATTCCCCCATGAAGAGCTATATTCATAGCATTGTGATATAATGTACAACATGGGGGATCCCCGGAAAAAGAGGAAATCATTATACAGAGCGAGAAGGGCTACGGAAAAAAAGTACTGTAAGCATGGCAGAAATCTTCACATTAACAGGGCTCACATAAAATCAGGGGGATGCAATCACTATTTATATTTTATATTTGTTTAGATGAAAAAACGGTACATTGACTATTCGCAAATATACTGTTCAGATGATACTCTAGGATGTGTTTTCATTGAATTGATTAATGTTTGGGTACTGTATGATTACAATTACAATATACAATTTAAATGTGTCCTATGCACTGTTTAGACTGTGCAAGATTCTTGCGTGAAAAGGTATTTTAAATATATAGTAGGCAGTTTTGACTATTTTTTAAATGCAAGCAGTAACCCATACTGAGGATTTCCGTGAGTTAATATGATGACTTAAAAACTCAATGTCGTTTGTTACCCAATTTTATCCCACAAAGTGAAACTACTTTGATATACTGTATAAATATAGTTACAGTACAACTTTTCACAAAGGAATGAATAAGCCAAAAATAAATACGCCATAACTGTAAAAAGACAAACCCATTAGGAACATTGTTTTTTTAAAGTGCTCTAGCACCACCCAGTGACAGGTATAGACCATTTATTGGCAACTAAATGTACTGATTGGTGCCGCGGTATGAGAGGCACCGCTTTAGTGTATCTACATCTATAGGTATATCAAGTATTAAAAAGCTTATTCGAGCATGGTGACATAATGAGAGCAAGATGTGTTGAAAATGTCAAACAAGTACATGATCTGTCTGACATAGTGTGCCAAATATGTTTAATTTGCAAGTATAAAGGATACTCGAATCCTTGATATTCGGCTGAGGGGAAAAGATCCCTGATAAATTTGACTGCACAGGATGGGATTAGAATCCTATTCCTCCTTCCTAAATGCCCCCTCACACAAAGAGTGAACTGCCGGTAAGCTTTCAGCCTAAACAGTCTGAGAAAAGCATACAACAAGTAAGCCTTGCCTAACCTAGCCTAGCCGCCTAGTCGTAAAATAAAGTTTTACATACCTGCTACTTATGTGGGGCTCCAGTGTCTCAGCTTGGACATGCTTGAAGTGGGAAAAAAAGTTGTCGGTACTCTCTTTCATTGGCAAATATGGAAGTTAATTTGTACTCTATAGGCTATGCAGTGTGTGTTTCTCTACCGCTCCATCATATCATTCAAACGTTGTAATGCGCTTGATAGCTGACAGCTATAAACATTGGTATTTACTCTATTCCAATCAGACAACGCTTGGTTTTCTCCGTTCAATCACATATCCAAATGTATATAACTAGGTGTAGGCTACTATGTTTCTTCACCTGAAGTAATTCTCTGACAGTCTTGCTAATCAGGCACTTCTTTAACTCCGGGAGAGCAGGGTCAAACTAGCAGGACTGCTGCTGAATGTTAAATGGCTTGTCCACACGATTGCGCTTGATACAACTTTGTAAAATAATGTTTATAAATATGTTAGTCATTTTTCCACTTTTCTTTGATTTCTGAGAATCTTTGTCTACTCTTTTAGTTTTTATTTTGAATGGATTCTTCTGTAAGAAGAAATAATATGTTATTAACATGACAAATACCTATGCACATTTCGTGAAATATCCTGCTTCTGCCTGTCTAGATATAATTACTTTGATCATATGGAAAGTAAATGTAGCCTAACTGGCAATGCAAGTGCAAACTGTACAGCAGTATTCTCTATATTTTAGGTTCAGGTGCAGGCTTCTGAATTCAACTTTTGTCCCAATAGTTGTTAAGTTGCTGGTGGGTGAAAAAAGTAGTTGAGCAAACCACTTTTGCCTGGGTAGTGTTTCCCAACGATGGGTAGTAGGACCCCTGGTGGTACAGTAAACTAAAACATTTGGGAACTACTGCCCCAGGGGGATTATATGGAGGTTTGAGATTAAAAAGGAGAATCACAGAAATAAGATGGAAATCAGGGAATTTGTAAGAAATTAAATGGAATTGGCCAAAAAATAAAACTGATTTCATAGGGCCCTACAATATACAAAGTGGAGGGGGGGGGGGGTTGTCGCTGCATCATGGTAGGTGTGCCATATATTTTCCTGCTTTTTTGTCCTTTGCCAATCACACCCCTGTCCTTTCTAGTTCAGCCACTCTTATTATTAGGCGACAGCACTCTGCACATTCAGTACAGCTGGAGTCCATGTTGGTTTGTTCTTATTCAAAAAAATTGTTTCTCAAAAATAGATTCAGAAGGCTTTCCAGGTAGATGTATAAGAAATAGCAGAGAAAAAGTATAGAAAAAGTCAAAAGCTAAAACTGTATAAGAAAGAAAAAGCTGAACAGAGCAGATTGCAAAGCAAGGACACATCCTTCTCAGATTATGGCTAGTATTTTACACTAATACATTAAGTATAGTTACCCATGTATTGCAATGGTAACACATTGGCAGGGAGGGTTGTGCCAAATCTTGGAGTTTGTAAGGTCCCCAGAGTAAAACACACTTAAGAGGAGATCTAGGTGTCAGTCTAAGATTTCAGTGATCACACCATATTTGATGTGTCTTGAGGTCCCTACAGCTGGCACTTCAATGTCGGTACAGCAGCTTAAAGGATAACTCTGCCTAACCTAGGGGTTAATAACACATTGATACAGATTCAACCGTTCTCTGGGATATGTTTTCAGGCTAATCAAATGTGCATAGTTTTAGTGTGAACTGATAATTACCTTATAACGCTAGTTGTGTGGGCATGGATGAAGTAAAAATAAATCGCTATTATATACCACTAACAAGGCTCAAAATAGCACCACACTTCCACAGTAGCATAATCAGGGTCCCTACATGCAAACCGAAGCATTGAGAACTTTGTAAGTGTACAGACAGTTTATTAGAAATATAGTTTAAAAGACAGAACCAATCTTGTATACAGCCAGGCGCCATCTTCGGAAAAAAGACTTGACCTGTCGAACTAAAACTGCTGTGCTATTTGAGCTGAACTGTGACTTAGACTGTCCCATGGCAAGAGGTTTTGCGGTCATTCATGCAGATCAATAAGCAAGACTTACAGCTGGCAATGCGAACTAAAACACAATTTGTTTAAAGTTCAGCTCACGTCAGATGGCTCAGTGGTTAAGGAGTGGTTAGGGAGTCAGATGGAAGGTTGCCGGTTCAATTCCAGAGTGGGACAAATCCAGATGTCTTTGAACAAGGCACTTTACCCTAAGATCAAACAAGAAAGGATGGAATGCCCACACTCTGCTATGCTTCCTATATATTAGGAAGAGTGCGGGCATTCTATCCTTTCTTGTTTGATCAAGCTCCTTTTGCCCTGCACCTCACCGTTGGGGATGTGCATACTACCATTACCATTTACCCTAAGATGACACAGGGGCTCTCTCTATATCTACTCTATGTCCTTCTGGAAAACAGTTTCTAATAGATTTTTACATGTGTGTGTTTTCCAACTCTAAACACATCTTAAGATAAATGCTCAACAGTTAAAAACTGGTAAAAGGTGCTGAAAACAAGCTTAGGTATGCTGTGGACAAGTATAAGGTACTGAAAGTTAAGGTAGGCTTCTAAAAAAGGTTTTAGTATTTTGCTAAACATTACTTAACTTATTTCTTAGCCAACACTTTTTCTGTAAGGTTAATAGCAAACAAAACTGTAGTTTCATAACATTAGTTATTACTAATTATTCATTTCATGGATGTTTTTTGCATGCATCTTAATAAATGCTATACAAACTTATTCACCCCACTGTACATAAGAGCCATTTGTTTGTGGTAGATCCCCTGATTAGATGGCAGCCCATTGTATAGAATAAGGATGTTTACTCAGTATTGTTTGCATGTATTTCTACATAGATTGGATAGATACAAGTCTGTGGGGTTGACAACAATGTTAAGGTCTATTGACATGGATATAAAGCAAACCCGTTGTATTTACAAGGCAAAACATGTACTGGAATTGTATGTGTTGAAACAAAACACACAAAACATTCCATCGTTGCAAGCTTTTAAAAAAACTAAGCACACAGGCTAAACACGGTACAGTACATGAGTTAATGGAGGATATCATTGTCACTGCTGTCAAAGCCACGGTATGTTTTGTTCTGTGCTTTTGCTAATCCTAGATAAGACTGAACTGTTGTCTGGGTATCGTGCCTCTCTCTTTGCCCTCCCTGTTCCTATCCTCTCTACACAATGAAATTACAGGATGCTAAGATTCAGCTCAGAGAGACAGATTCAAGCCCCATTTATTTGAGATTGCTTTTAGTGTAATTCAATAAAGGCTTTTTTACTCATTTATTTCCATGGTGAAATTTCTGCTGAGGAAAACCAGGGCTGCATTTCCTTCATTAGCCATAATAATAACGATAATAACAATAATGACATTAAACATGATCATTACAAAGTTTCCCCTCCCAGGCATCAATGTCAACGTTATAGGCCCACAGCACATGGTGACTGATTGGATGTGGACCTTTCGGAAGAGGATGTAGCAAAAAATTGTTGGTTGTAAAATTAACATGTGGTACCAATCTGATTTAACATGTACCTGATTTAACATATGGCACCAATCTGATTTCCATATAATAGTTACAAGATGTATCATTACCCTATATTTACTTCAGTATTAGTGTCACTCATCAAAATACTGTAATGTTAGTGTAAACTTCATAAATATGGAGTCAAAATGGATACTCTGTTAGCCCATGAGGTGGGTTCATGCTCACTTCAGGTGACAATGTCAAATGTAATTTCTTCTAGCATGTATGTCTGTAGATAAATGTGTATTAGCATTGAAGTAACTGGAGTGATTGATAATTTTCTCATTTATTGTTTTGTACACCTAACCATTTTATTTTATTCAACCAATTATTTCACTTACAGGCGTGGTTGTGCAAAAGGTAATCAAAAAGATCCCAATGAGTTTTTTGGAGGGCAAACTGAAACAGGTTTTACAAACCTATTCTAGCTGTTTGTTTGCAATTTGGTGCCTCTATCACAAAAGTAGGAATTCAAAAAACATACTCATCTACACGGGAATGTAAGGCTACATATCTAACATTTTGAAATATTGGTAACTGGAGAAGTTAGTTAAACACTTAAAGCAGTTTACACTAACCTAAATGATTATTAGGAACACCATACTAGTACTGTGTTTGACTTCAGAACTGCCCTAATTCTACGTGGCATTGATTCAACAAGGTACTGAAAGCATTCTTTGGAAATGTCGGCCCATATTGATAGGATAGCATCTTGCAGTTGATGGAGATTTGTGGGATGCACATCCAGGGCACGAAGCTCCCGTTCCACAACATCCCAAAGATGCTCTATTGGGTTGAGATCTGGTGACTGTGGGGGCCATTTTAGTACAGTGAACTCATTGTCATGTTCAAGAAACCAATTTGAAAGGATTTGAGCTTTGTGACATGGTGCATTATCCTGCTGGAAGTAACCATCAGAGGATGGGTACATGGTGGCCATAAAGTGAAGGACATGGTCAGAAACAATGCTCAGGTAGACTGTGGCATTTCAACGATGCCCAATTGGCACTAAAGGGCCTAAAGTGTGCCAAGAAAACATCCCCCACACCATTACACCACCACCACCAGCCTGCACAGTGGTAACAAGGCATGATGTATCCATGTTCTCATTCTGTTTACGACAAATTCTGACTCTACCATCTGAATGTCTCAACAGAAATCGAGACTCATCAGACCAGGCAACATTTTTACAGTCTTCAACTGTCCAACTTTGGTGAGCTCTTGCAAATTGTGGCCTATTTTCCCTATTTGTAGAGGAGATGAGTGGTACCCGGTGGGGTCCTCTGCTGTTGTAGCCCATCCGCCTCAAGGTTGTGTGTGTTGTGGCTTCACAAATGCTTTGCTGCATACCTCGGCTGTAACGCGTGGTTATTTCAGTCAAAGTTGCTCTTCTATCAGCTTGAAGCAGTCGGACCATTCTTCTCTGACTTCTAGCATCAACAAGGACTTTTTGCCCACAGGACTGCCGCATACTGGATGTTTTTCCCTTTTCACACTATTCTTTGTAAACCCTAGAAATGGTTGTGCGTGAAAATCCCATTAACTGAGCAGATTGTGAAATACTCAGACAGGCCCGTCTGGCACCAACAACCATGCCACGCTCAAAATTGCTTAAATCACCTTTCTTTCCCATTCTGACATTCAGTTTGGAGTTCAGGAGATTGTCTTGACCAGGACCACACCCCTAAATACATTGAAGCAACTGCCATGTGATTGGTTGAGTAGATAATTGCATTAATGAGAAATTGAACGGGTGTTCCTAATTATCCTTTAGGTGAGTGTATATACGGTAGTTAATGATAATGTAGCCAGGTTTTCTGGGCCCCAAAACGTATAAAGGTATTTGATGTTTTACATAATCAACTGCATATTCAAATGTTTATTTTGAAAGTGATGCATGCACCACATTCTAAAAAAAGTTGGGACAAGGCAATTTAGGACTGATAATAATGTGACAAGATTAAATAAAAAGGAGATCAGCAAATGTGTAATCACATTATATAATGGGCCTCCAAAAAGGCCTAGTCCATCAAGAGCAAGGATGGGTCGAGGCTCGTCAAACTGCCAACAGATGCTCCAGTGAATAATCCAACACATTGAAAACAACATTCCCCAAAGACAAATTGGTACGATTTTGAGCATTTTACCTTCTACAATGCACAATATAAAATAGTCAAGGAATCCAGTCAAATCTCTGTGTGCAAAGCTGAAAACCATTTCTGAATGCACGTGATCTCCGATCCCTCAGATCACTTAGATGTCACTGTCTTAAAAACTGTAATGAGTCTGAGTCTGTAATGGATATCCTGACATAGGTATAAGGTCATGGAGCAGCTCTAAAACAGTTTGGAAACATACTTCTATCTCTGGTGAGTACATGTTTGAAATTTGATGTCATTATGTGAAGCAAACCAAAGTTCTAGTGGTTTTAGTTGATGGAGTCTTAGGCGGCCTTTGAAATTTGGACAATTAGGGTCATTTGGGTACATTTGGGCACCATCAGTGCCATTTGACTTTTATCAGGTACCAGAGAGCAAAATTAATTTAATTTCACAAAAATATCACTAAATGTGTACATTCCATCAAAACCCATTTGTTTTTACTTAGTTTCAAATTTTTACCCAGGGCCCAGTTCCCCAAAACGTTCTTATCGCTAAGTAGTTCTTAACCTATTCCTTAACCTATAGGTTAAGAACTACTTAGCGATAAGAACGTTTTGGGGAACCGGGCCCAGACCTCTATCTATGTCCCCATTAAATTAAACCATTCTATGGTAAAGTTTTACCCTGAGCTGACCATGACTTGGTGTCTGATGAAAACCGTAGCTGAGGAAAAGGAGCAGAATGGTTTCATCTAGAGGAGATCTAGATCTAGGCTGAGGAAGAGGAGTCTGTGGCTGAAGAGGCAGATGGTCAGTAGAGCCGGCTGTGGTCATGGGAGGGGAAGGTTGATCACCCTACAATCATCTTCTCTGTGTATACATGTAACGCTTTCAATGGTGTAGAAGGAGGGAGACTCAGGCAAGGAGACAGCTGACGTTTTTTTTGTTAACGATACGGGAAACATACATGGGGGTTGCAGTGTACACCTACTAGCGAATACACAACGAGTATCTATAGAGCTGAGAAATGCTACTCTGCTTTCATAGGTAGAGATCGTAGCATAACGTGCTCTTTACAGTGGCACGGGACACTGAACAGCTAAATATAGAATACAGACTCGAACGCCTATACTTTCTGACTAATAGGGACACACTTGTCACCAACCGGCATGTCTTGGGGCTCCCGGGAACTTCGTTAAACAATATACATACATCCAACAGAAAATCAATGACCGACAGCTCCCTCCAGTTAAGCAGCCCTCTTTATACAAAAGCACCAACACCTAATTGCAACACAGCTGAACGTAATCACAATTAACCAGACCTGCATATTACTAACACAACCTGGATCGGACTAGGAACTGCTTAACTGGAGGAACTGTCAGCCTTAAAGCAATATACACATACAACACAGAACACAAAACACCATGCAATTCGCACTGAATAC
>JACXGM010012224.1:0-24208 GCA_016801145.1 Umbra pygmaea | reverse complement strand
CAACACCCTCTCTCAATCTGCATTCAAGCAGGTTTATAACTCTGGTTGCCACTAAAGCCCGCACCTCCTTTGGTCATTTCTCCTTCCAATTCTCTGCTGCTAATGATTGGAATTTTCTACAAAAATCCCTGAAGCTTGATTCTATTGTCCCGCTAACCACCTTCAAAGCACTACTAACCAATCTACTGTCAGACCATTGCACATGTTAATCCCACCCTACCATCTTCTGTCATTATGCACTTTGCACAATCTGACCAGCATAGCTGTCTCTGTAAATTTTACACACTCCTCCTCCCATAGTCCTGGTCATTATGCCACTTACCATAGAGTTATTCACGCACAGCCACTTTGTACCTCTACAATTGTACCCATCTACCTCAGCCCCTACTCTTCATTTTTTTTCTTCTTATAACTGTCTGTATTTTACAGCGCCAAGTGACTGTATTCACCAACCATCTACCTCCTTGTATCGACATCTGTTGCACTACTTGTACAAATGCCTTATTGTTCGACCTGCACACTGTATTATTTATCGTACATTCACTGTTTAATTCTCTGTTTTTATTATTTATAGTGCACTCCTTGTCATGTAATTTTTATGTGTAACTTCTTGTTGTCTGTACCTCAACGCTTTTATCTTGGCCAGGTCGCCGTCTCAAATGAGAAAATGTTCTCAACGTGCCCACCTGGTCAAATAAAGGTTAAATAAATAAAAAAATAAACAAATATATAATACCTACCGCACAGATGTACAAAGTTCAGTCTCTACAACTCCTCTCCTCTGACAAGAGGTAAACTCAAAATAACACACGCTGAGCCTCCGGAACGCTGGGATTAAATAGGCATCTTGATTATTCATTACGCACCGGTGTGGACAGTTAACTAGTAAACCATTCATGCGCAATGAGTAACCAAGTGCCTACCACTCTTCCAGCGCCCGGAGGTCGGCGCCTAACCAAACATATACACAAACACATAAAAAAATGCTCAACATAAATAAGTACCTAAAGACATTTAACAAATATTCCATCACCATCGGGTGAGTTGCCACGACAGCCTTGGCCATCATGACATCTTGACAGGGTCGAGTCTGTATCAAACCAAAAATTGGAAATCATAAACAAAATCATTTAAAGCAGACTTGTAAATGTGTGCCAATTTATTCAAATTTAAAGAAATATACATAAGTGTTTGGACCTTGTTATAAATAATGTAAATGATGAGCCTAATAAGAACTAGTGGTGGAGGAGTGGTGGGGGTACGTTAATGTTATACTATTTTTTTTAAATAAAAATTTGTTGGCAAATTGTTTTATAAGTGCATTAACACTCTCCAGCCTGTATGTTCCCAGGGAATAGCTGCACACCTCAGCGCCTCATTGCTTCTCACATTGCTGAGGTGTGTGGTTATTCCCTTGCAATGCAAAGTCTGTTGTGTGTTAATGCTTACATAATCTCCAAAAATTGCATATAAAGACAAATGTTAACATGGCAATGCTCCGCTTAACTAATCCTCCAAAATTTGTTGATGGGTCGACTCCTAACAATTCTTTACTCATCAGACCCAAAAAGTAGAGAAAGGCAATTACTTACTCCTGCTATAAAATTAGTGAATCAACTGCTGACAAATAATCTGTTGATATAATTTAGGTGAGTCTATCTGCATTAATTTCATTACATTTCCCTTTAAGTAATATGGTTATTTGCATACCAAGTGAATTACTATTTCTTCAAAATAAGACAATAAGAAGTTGTCTGATGGTGAATTAATAAATAGTTTGGCATATTAAAGTTAGTTATATCTATCAGTCCAATAACATGCGTAACCATGGAAACCAAACTCTGCATATTAAATATGTTTATTTAAATGTCATGCCACAGGTATTTTTGCCAGCAGCCTAAAACTTTACAGTTAAAGGAACAGCCACTTAAAAACAACACAAACTGCTAAATTTGAATAAATTACTAATTAATTTAAAATCTTAGCTAATTTGCTTATGATGTTTTATTTGGACGATTCTCCAATTGAATCGATTGTTCAACTGGCTTGAAATGGATCATGAGGACTGCCACCCCATTCTACTTGCACATTGATAATGTCACTTAACCTCCACATAACTTTGATCCTTTCTTGAGCCAGACATGTCCTGCTGAACAGCTCAGGTTTAAACAGCCCCATTCTCCCAGTGGGCCAGTAAAAGCAGTTTCTGCTGCCTGAAAAGCATAAAATACAGTACAGATTTGGCATGGGTCCCACAAATGGCTGGGCCGAGTCACATTTCCACTGGTGGTCACAACAGGTAGTTCTTTCAGAGGTTGTGGTGTGCGTTGGTGACTAAGTGGAGTAAGAGGAGTGTCTGTGGTGTGGACTGTCTGTGGTGTGGAGTGTCTGTGGTGTGGTGTGGAGTGTCTGTGATGTGTCTCTGGTGTGGAGTGTCTGTGGTGTGTCTCTGGTGTGGACTGTCTTCGGTGTGGTGTGGAGTGCACAGCAAAATCACCAGTGTTAAATCAACTCTGAGAGTGTTAAAGTAATACTGTCAGAGTTGATTTAACACTGATGATTTAGCTGAGTGTCTGTGGTGTGTCTGTAGTGTGGAGTGTCTGTGGCCTGGACTGTCTGTGGTGCTCAGCATATGACTTGGAGCTACTAAGGCATTTTTGCCCAAACATTTTGAACCAACATTGTGTAGTCAGCAGTATCAAATCTAGTTTTGGCATATAACTACAGTACATACAATTTGGGTGATTCAAGTAACCAATCTACACAGCAAATTGTCTAGTGTTGCTATTCCACTGTTAACTATACATTGTTAATTGAGGTGTTAAATGAACACTTGTGAGTGTTAAATCAACACACACTTGTGTAACAGAATCCGTTGTAGTTGAAAACAGTGTTAGTTGTCAGAGTGTTACTTAGGCATAACCATCAAGCCTAATACAAACAGTAAATTGTTATATTGATTGCTAACGTTACTGAGATGAGTGTTCCCATCAACGTAGTTTAGCTAGTCATGTTCAGTGTGTAAGTACTGTACTTCACCATTGCAGTTCTATTGAATGCAGGTTGTGGGTGGTTGTCTGTTGGATATCCTTTCAGCTGGATTTCAATTTGTATAATAAAATCTAAATCTTACAGTGAATGTTATTGTGGTACAAGAGCTGTAAAAATATACTCAAGGTTGGTTTCACATATACCTTTTGAGCAAGTCCCAACAACAATCTCCTGTAGTCCTATTGTGGCAAAAACATTTTTCTTGTTCTTTTGGGAAATTAAATAGGAGCCTTTAATTACAGTGGATGCTTGGTATATTGTTATGTTCTGTCCCTATTGTTGATTCCCCATTGTGTGTGTCTCATGTTGTGGTTGTGTATGCTTTGTTTTTCAGAATTTTAAAGTAAATAATAAAATATATACAAATAATTCAAAACACTTTCTATTATGACATTAAACAATGCAATCGTATTTCATTTGACGGAACACACAGCATCACAAATGATCAGTCAGTGGATACAAACACACACACACACAAACATACAGTACATGCACACAGATATGTGTAGACATACATAGTACATACATACATAACACCAGTTGTCAGTTCACACAAGCGTACTGTATGAAAAGTAAAGCACTATGTAGGAAATAGTGTGCCATTTCATATACATTCTTTGATTGTTTAGATCAGGGATCTCCAACTCTGGTCCTGGAGAGCTGATATCTTGTAGGTTTTCACTCCAACTGAACATAATGTCAACTCAGTCAGCTATCCAACCAGCCAATTTTCAGGACCAGCTAATTCTCAGGTGTGCTAAATTAGGGTTGGAGTCAAAAGAATCAGGACAGTAGCCATCCAGGACCAAGGTTGAAGATCCCTGGTTTAGATGATGGAGTCTATTGTAACGGGGTGGAGAGAAGACACGACACATTATACACACGTGGGTGATCTTTATTTGTAATCCAAACAAAAGTAGACCATCGGGCAGGTCCAAACAAAACTAAATATCTGCTGACATTCTCACAATGTCCTCTGGTTTTTGGCAGTATGGGTTTCTCCTTTAATCCGGTTCTCCTCCATCTTTTACACACCCGGGCCATACAAAGAGAGAACACAAACAGACACTTTTGACATCCCACACATTGAGAAACAGCACATATCTAGGTTCCTCTCTCTCTGGAGCGGCAATTTTCTCCCACTTTTAGCTCCTTCTTCATTAGGCAGAATAGTCACAGGTGTTCCTTGGTGAGTGTCTGCCTGTCATATATCCTGGACTATTCCATGTTCTCTCCTTTTCCTCTTTCTCTGGTGTCTGGGGCGCTCTTCTGCCCGTGGGCACTCTCCAAGGTGCTGACGGTTTGTTCAGCACTCGGCCCTGACACCTTGGCTTTGCCACATTCCACACCTGAAGCAGCGAGATGCGGCCAGGAGAGAATCTGTTCCAGACGGCCACCCAGAACACATGAAACTGCAACAGCCCATCCCCGTTGCCAAGCAGGGGAGCGTGGTCTGTGAGCAAAATGAACTGGCGGCCCAGAAGATAATACCGCAGTTCACACAGGGCCCACCAAATGGCCAGGGTTTCATTCTCGACTGTAGCATTATGGGTTTCCGCTCACTTCAGTTTTCGGCTGAGGTACATCACTGGATGTTTGACGCTGTCCCATTCCTGTCAGAGGACAGCCCCCAAACCTGTCTCAGAGGCATCTGTGTGCAAAAGGAAGGGCCTGTCGAAATCTGGGGCACGCAGGACAGGGGCAGTGGTGAGTTTCTCCTGTAGGTGCTGAAACGCCCGTTCCATGTCCAGCATTCAAATCACCTTCTCCGGATATCCCTTCTTGGTGGCACCTGTGAAGGGCATAGCAACAGAAAAATTCAGGTACAAAATGTCGGTAATACCCCGTCAGGCCCAGGAATGCACATACCTGTGTCTTAGTCATAGGAGTGGGAAAGTCCAAGATGTCTTTCATCTTCTTCTGTTATGGCTTTGCCAGGCCACGCCCAATGAGGTAACCCAAGTAACGCACCTCTGACATTCCCAGGTGGCACTTTTGAGGATTTGCTGTGAGTCCTACTAATCGCAGGGTCTCCAGGACTTTGCGGACACAACTAGTGTGTTCTTACCAACTATTGCAGTGGATCACCACGTCATCCAGTTACTCAGCAGTGTACTGTCGATGGGGACATAACACAATGTCCATCAATCTTTGAAATGTGGCAGGAGCCACATGTAGCCCAAAGGGAAGGACCTGGTACGGCCAGTGGCCGCTAGGAGTGCTGAAAACTGTCTTTTCCCTGGCAGCTTTCATAAGGTCTAATGTTGAGATGTACCTGGCTCCTCCCAGCCGCTCAATCAAGTTGTCCACCCAGGGCATGGGGTAACAGTCGAATGCAGATACAGCATTGAGGCATTGAGTGAGCCATCCGCATTTGGTATAATCACGATGGGGTTAGACCATGGGCTGTGTGACTATTCTATCATTTTCATGTCACCACTTCATAGGGCACCTCCAAGTTGGCAAAAACAGACATGCCGCTGTGGAAACTAGTACGAACACACGTCTCCAGGCCTGAAGGTACGGATACAGGCTGGATCATTATAGATGCTCTGTTGACATTGCTGGGCCTCCTGCATGTGCAGTTTTACAAGTGGCATTACTTTTTCTATGCATTCTCACATTTCTCTGACATGTTCAATGACTGTCCGATGGGGAGGAGGTTGCTGTTCCCAAGTCAATCCTTGGGGATTTCGGCCATACAATAATTTGAAAGATGTGTAGCCAGTGGACACCTGGGGTATTTCCCTCACTGTAAACCACACATAAGACAGCATCATCCCAGTTGTCCCAGTTGCATCCATCATCAGCGGTCACCATTTTAAATATTTGCTTCAAAGATTGGTTGAAGCGTTCCACCGAGCCGTTCGTTTGAGGGTGGTACACGGACGTGCATAAGTGGTTGACCTGGAGGAGGCAACATAGGTCTCGCATCAGTTTGGAAACAAATGGGGTCCACTGACCTGTCAGGATGTCCTGCGGAATCCCCACCTGGCTGAACAACTGAAATTATTCTTTTGTCACCGTTTTGAAGATGATATGCCAGAGGGGCACGACTACAGGGAAATGCATGGTGTAATCAACCATCACTAGGATATACTCTTGGAAGGGGATCCACAATGTCCATACCAATGCGCTCTAAAGACACGTCGATGATAGGCAATGGTATTAAGGGAGCCGGAGCTGGCCATTGGGGTGAAATCATCTGGCATTCACAGCAATGCTGACAGTGTCTTCGGACGTCTGCCTCTAATCTGGCAATACAGTTGCCCTTTACGTATTACATAGTAGGTAGCCAGTAATCTAATACCCTCCCATGGCTGACCTTTCACTTCGAGGACCTGTCCCCAACAGTGTTTCAAACAGTCGTCTTCCATTTGTTCCTTCCTAAACGAGCCGTTGGTGGACAAGCAAATACAGGATTAATAGGAGGGGGGGCTCACCTTCTCTATCTGCATCGCTATTCTCCTTGCTCGCCATGAGCGCAGGGCGAAGTCGTTCCTTGTCCGGAACTCGGTGTCTATAGCCTTTTTAACGTCTTCCCGACAACATGGCTTTAAAACCGGGCAAGTCCTGGCCTAGCAGCGGTACAGGCAGGGTCTCCATGATCCTGCAGTAATGATCCATTCCTCTAGGAAGCCGACCACTGAAATGGACGTGGCCGGGACCTGCTGCTCCTCACCGTGGACACAAGTCAGAGGAATGGTTCTGGACCTGGGGTGGCCCACGGGTAATTTGTCTGGGCACACTAATGTTATGGTGCTGCCGGAGTCCAAGGTGACCACGATGGGCCGTCCCAGAAGCTTCACTTCTCGAGACAGTGGTGAAGTGCATTATTGCGCATAAATTGTGCTCTCCGCAAGCCATGCTTTGGGAATTCCTCCCTGGCTGCCCGGGTCCGTGGGCATGGGTACATCTTGGGGAAGGTTCTCTGGGGCACGTCGTTCCCTCCTCCAAGGTCCTCCTGACCTCGAGGTTTGTCATGGCCCATCCTCAGTCATGGTTAGAAGAACCTCCATATGTTCTGCCAGCCCCATCATTTCCAGAGCTGACGTGGGTGCGCTCTGGCCAACAGCCTTCCTTTGATCCTCTGGCAGGCATCTCAAGAACGTGTCCATGGTCACTCATTCGGCTGTCTGGGCAGGGGTCATCCTCTCAGGCTGAAGCCACCAGACGACAAGGCGGGTTATGCCCTGGCCTCTCCTGGTATATCTCCATTCCCAGCTGTTTGGCTGCTGCCACCGGGGACAGCCCATATGCCCTAGGATTTCCTCCTTCAGTCAAGAGTAGACAAAATCCTGTTGGGCTTCGCCGGTCAAAAAGGGTCCTAAAATACGGCCCCATTCACCGACGTCCCATCCTTCGCACTCTGCAACCAACTCAAACGCATGTAGATAGGCCTCCATATCATCAGGAGGGGATAATTTAGTGAGATGTTCTGCAGCTGTATGACAATGGTCCACCAGAGGAACGGGCCATTGACTTTCCATAAAGGATGCCATTCGACTTTTCGATGGCGCTGCCATTTATTTGTAATACAAACAAGAGTAGCCCATCGGGCAGGTCCAAACAATAATAATTATCTGCTGATGTTCTCAAGTTGTCCTCTGGTTTTTGGCAGTATGGGTTTCTCCTTTAATCTGTTTCTCCTACATCTTTTAAACACCTAGGCTATGCAAAGAAAGAACAAATACAGACACTTTCGCTATCCCACACATGGAGAAACAGCATGTACCTCCTCCACCATTTCTCTCCTCCTTTTTAATTAGGTAGAATAGTCACAGGTGTCCCTTGGCGGGTGTCTGCCTGTCGTATATCCTGGACTATTCTGGCCTCTCTCCTTTTCCTCTTTCTCTGGTGTCTGGGGCACTCTCTGCCCGTGGTCGCTCCACAAGGTGCTGACGGTTTGTTCAGCACTCGGCGCTGACACCTCGGCCTTGCCACACTATACTATTGAGGAATGACAGGTTGATGTAGCACACTCAAGAAGAATTTATGTTTATTTAAGTATACCTAATTATTTACAACCGAGGCATCAAAGTATGGCACTAGCTTAACAGCAACACTTAAAAATCTGCATGCAAAATCCTTCCAAATCTAATTAAAGTACAAAATGAGTTAATTGTTTTCTGAGGCCTATCTTATGAGCAGTATTGGGGAACATTACTTTAAAAAGTAACTTGTTATTTTACTTAGATTATAAAAAATGCTTTTTACATATGATTTTGGTGTGTCTAGGTTTAGTATAATACAATACTCATTGGACACAAATATCAATTTATTAACCTTCCCAAGTATTTAAACGATTTTAATAATGTTTAATGGTAAGTTCATTAAGAAAGAAATATTATTTACAGAAACAACCATGGAGTAATTAGGGTTAACTGTCTTGCTCAAAAACAGAATGATAGAGGCTTCCCTAAACAACTAAGCCACCTTGTCGCCCCTAGGTAGTGATTGCCTGATCATGTCGGTCACAAAACTTGTGGAAACTAGTGTCTCTGGGCATGATCCAATTGACCAATATATTCAGTCTATTTCTGATCAATGTGTGAGTGTTTTTATGTCTCATCTCAATGTCTAACATCAATAAACAATAAAACAAAATGTGATTACACTTTATTTGGAGAGTCCGAAATTCCATCTGTAGGTGCTTTATAGATAGTTTGTTGATAGGTTGTTGACCGCCATATCATCAACAAACTATCTGTTGATAAGTTACTAATTGTGTATTTTAAGGGTGGGGTAAGTTTAGAATATGTTTTAGGGTAATGGTTAAGGTTAGGCTTAACATTAGGGGAAGGGTTGAGGTTAGGATTAGGGTTAGAGTTAGTAATTAGTTTGTTAAAATGTTGCTGATAGTCTGCAGGTAATCTGTAGAGCATCTACAGAGACACCTTTTGGACTCTCAAAATAAAGTGATACCCAAAATTTAGCTCAGTAAAGTAATTCAGGTAAAATAAATGAATTTGAGTTACATACAATTTGCAATGGGATTTGACTCCTAGTAATGCTACTGTAATTAATAGAGACACATGGAGAATATCAGAAGCATCATGCACCTATTTTTTTTAAGGGGGCACAGTGTGAACAACACACAGAAACAGGTGCCCACAAATACTGATATTAAAATGAAAATCCACTTGGCTCAAAAATCTGAGGGGGCATGTAACTAGTAACTAATTACTTGAACACGTTAGGTTACTTTTTATTTAAAAAAGTAGTCTGGCTACTGAAACACGTTACTTAGTAACGGATTATCCCCAACACTGCTCATGAGGATAGCAGATAGAGCTGACAGGCAGCCGTAACAAGGTCATTTTATCAGAGCCAAAATTACCAGTTTTATTTTTTAGCAGGAATTACATTTTTTCTTTTTTGTAGAGGTAATATGCTGTTTAGGTTTGTTGATCTCCTAATGATGCTCCACGACCTGAAGTAAATGTTGCCAGCTTTTGTTTTGCTCCATTTTAGAATTTAGTTTAATTGTGTAGAAGTACAATAAGTCACCTTACCTATTTTTATGAACTTGGAGATGACGGGCTACAGATGGTGTTTTTCAACACTCAAGCTTCATACCCATCATTGAGTGTGTAATGATGGCTTAGTAACCAGTTAATGAAATGAGCAGTATTGTTGGTCAGCTGTATGGTGAGTGTAGAACACAGAGAGATGGGGCATTTCAGAAACACTGTGAAAATGACATTTTTGACACTGAGTCTTCTAACACCATAGCTCACAATAAGCTCTTCACAACTGACACTGCGCACACCCAGCATGCACATAACACACTGCGAAGGGAGTGAGAAGTAACAACTTGCCCTATTTAGAAAGAGTGCAGAAATAGTCTTGGCTTAGATGGCAATTAAACCTGGAAGAGACATGATTATCCAGGCATTTCACAATCTAGCCACTCGCAAACACTAGGTGTGGCTGTCTGTCTCTATATCTTTTGTGTGTGCCCTGTGCCTTAAGGAACTGTCAGGAATCGGCAAAAACTACTTTTTTTTCTACTGGCTATTCATATTAGCAACTAGAAAAGATCACTTGAGTGTGAGCCTTTTTTGAGGGCACACATAGGGTCTCTCTTAAAGTATCTCTAAAAGCATTAAGTATAATACAATACATTTAAAAAAAGGATTCCATCGTGGCCTTTGGGATTTCTGGTTGCTACAGACTAGCGGGCATGTATGTATGTGAGTGTTCATTTTGGGGACAATTCAGCTAAAAAGGATTGGCAGAGTAAGTTGAGAGAACAATGGTGTTGATGTGAGCGGGATGGGATATTACACAGAAATCTGAATTACAGGTCCATTCAACAACCTGGATATTTTGTACAGTAAACTGAATTACAGGTCCATTCAACAACCTGGATATTTCGTACAGTAAACTGAATTACAGGTCCATTCAACAACCTGGATATTTTGTACAGTAAACTGTTTTACATGTCCATTCAACAACCTGGATATTTTGTACAGTAAACTGTTTTACAGGTCCATACAACAACCTGGATATTTTGTACAGTAAACTGTTTTACAGGTCCATACAACAACCTGGATATTTTGTATAGTAAACTGTTTTACAGGTCCATACAAGAACCTGGATATTTTGTACAGTAAACTGTTTTACAGGTCCATTCAACCATAGATATTCATTATAAAGGCTAGATGTCTCGTCAGCACTGCTGGCCAATGGAGGTCGACGTCCGCACCTGGTGGCCATCTTGCCACAGACAGCTCGCTTACTCATAACATTGTGTGTTACTGGTGCATGTACCTTGAAATAACCATAACTTTTCCAATTTTCTACTGATTTTGAAACGGTTTGGTTTGTTAAAAATGTCAGAGATGTAGTTATGACACTGCATACTTTTTGAAAAAAATGCGTATTATATATAAAGCATCCAGAATAATAGCCACGTTAAAAAAAAATTGTAAGAAACTAAACCGTTTGTAAATCCATCAAGATTTCAGCGAGATTTGAGTTTTTGCGATCACTCACCTTACATCAGGTACCATAGAGCCCACTAAGCTTGCCTGTGACAAGATGGCCGCCGGTGACTCAGAGAGACTCAGCCATAAGTCATCTAGCCTTTATAATGGATATCTATGCATTCAACAACCTGACTGTAACAGTTTCGGAGTCGATGGCTCTGGTTTTAGGAGACTGGGTTTGCCTGCTGAGCTCAAGCTAAAGTAGGGTATGTCGCTTGGGGAACTAAGGTGAATTGATTTGTGAATTGATTTGTGAATTGATTTGTGAATTGATTTGTGAATTGATTTGTGAATTCATTACTCCTTATTAATCTTCTGAGTTGTTACTGTTCAGTGACTTAAATTGGGACATGCTTAATGCCTTAACAGATTTATTATCTAAACTTCATGCCCTCATTCTCACACAAATGATCAACAAACCTACCAGATACAATCTCAAATCTGCAAACAAGGGCACCCTCATAGATATTGCCCTAACTAATATGCCCTCTAAATATACCTCCGGTATCTTCAGCCAGGACATCACCGATCACTGCCTCATTGACTGCGTCTGTAACAGGGCTGCGGTTAATAGGCCCCCCATCATTACTGTTAAACGCTTCCTAAAACATCTCTGCAAAAAGGCACCAGGTATCCTGGAAGGATATCAACCATATTATATCAGAACTAGTACATTTGTTTTTTTGCCCCATGGCGCCTTTGTACACATTAACTTGCACAGCATTTAATTTTCAGTGTGTTATTTATCAACTGTTATTTGCACAATAACCGTTTGCACCGTCATACTCAAGTGTTAATTTATTACAGTGTATTTGCCTGCCACTTTATATACCAATTTGATCTACCTCAAACTCAGATTTCTTTGCGCTAATTATACATTTACTTGAGAAATGTGCCCACCTGGTTAAATAAAATAAAAAAGTAGAGGATGCCTGTCATTCTTTACGTATGCCTTTCTTGCCGTCCTAAATAAGCATGCCGTTTTGTACTAAGAGTAGAGATAGCCCTTGGTTCACTCCAGAACTAACCACCCTCAGCCACAAAAACATTCTGTGGCGTACCGCTTTAGCCTTGAACAATCCCTGCAACCTGCAACTCTTCAAGGAAACCAGGAACCGGTACACACAGGCAGTTAAGAATGCTAAGGCTAGCTGTTTCAAACAAAAATCAGCTTCCTGTGACAATAACTCAAAAATGTTCTGGGATGCAGTAAAGTCCATGTAAAACAACAACACCTCCACCCAGTTGCCCACGGCTGCTGCAGTAATCCTCCTATTCGGGGGGGGCACACTTTACACCCAAACTGCTACAGACCTATCTCCATCCTGCCTTTCCTCTCTAAGGTCTTCCAAAAGCTGGTTAATAAACACATTATCAACCATTTCTAATCCCACCACAGCCATTCTGACATGGTAAGCAATCCGCTCGTGGGTGCACCACAGCCACACTGAAGGTCCTAAACAACACCATAATTGCCATTGACTAAAGACAATACTGTGTAGCAGTCTTCATCGACCTAGCCAAGGCCTTCGACTCTGTCAATCACAACATCCTTATTGGCAGACTGCTCGCCTGGTTCACTAATTACTTCTCAGATAGATTTCAGTGTGTTAAGTTGAAGGCCTGCTGTCCAGACCTCTGGCTGTCTCTATAGGGATGCCTCAGGGTTCGATTCTTGGGCCGACTCTATTTTCTGTATATTTCAATGATGTTACTCTTGCTGCAGGTGGCTCTCTGAGCCATCTCTACTCTATACATCTGGCCCTACAGTGGACAGTGTTAAGAAATCTCAATAAAGAGCTTTAATGACATATTACATTCCTTCTGTGGCCTCCAATTGCTTTTAAATTCTTGTAAAACTAAATGTGTGCTCTTCAACGGATCTGCACTTGCCTGCCCAACAAGCATCACCATTCTGGATGGGTCTGAATTAGAATACGTAGACAACTACAAACACCTAGGGGTCTAGTTAGACTCTTCATTCACCTTCCAGACCCACATTAACCAGCTCTTCAATCTAAATAAAATCTATGTTTGTCTTCCTATTCCACAACAAGGCTCCCTTCACTCTTCCTGCTAAACATGCCCTTGGGAAAATGAACATTGCTTCTAACACTAGACTTCGGTGATGTCATTTACAGATCAGCCTCAAACTCTCTCGTTAGGAAATTAGATGCAGTATACCACAGCGCCATCTGTTTTGTCACCAATGTTCCATATAACACCCATCACTACAACCTCTATGCGCTAGTTGGATGGCCCTCACTACACACTGCACCAAACTTACTGGTATCATCTCATTTACAAGTCCTTACTAGGCAAACCCCCACCTTACCTAAGTTTTTTAATCTCCAAAACGTCACCCACTCTCAATCTGCATTTAATTATATCTCTCTAGTTGCTACAATAGCCTGTACCTTCTTTGGCCGCCTCTCCTTCCAGTTCTCCATTGTTAATGATTGGAACTCACTACAAAATTCCTTGAAGCTCGAGTTTCTGTCCCCCTAACTACCTTTAAAGTATTATTATCAAGCCTACTGTCAGACCATTGTACATGTTGTCTCTGCCCCCCTCTCTGCCCATTTAAGTCCCAGTGATCTCATCTAAACCTCTTAACACATCTTGCACCTAATCACCCACACACAGCTGTCTGTATATTTTGCACACTACCATTCCCATAGCCTTGCTCATTATGTTACATACTCTAGTGTTTTTACTGCACTGCCACTTTGTATTCCAATTAATTTACCTCTCTATCTTAGACACTATTTTGTACTGACTATAGAGTATATTGCCATTACACTTTACATACCTATTAATCTAGCTCTCTATATCAGACAATTGTTGCACTACCTGTACATATTCCTGCATCGAGTATTCTGAAGATCCACACCCTGTATTCTTAATTTTATTTTTTATTCCTTATTGTTATTTTGGTCTAATTCATGTCTTTGTCATGTCCAGGGATCAAAACTGTGCCATAGGATAGGTTGGCTCCATCCTGTGGCCAGACATGGACATATTTTAATTGTTCATCACACTTGTTTGTCGTTGTCGATGCACTTAATTACCTCAGCTGATCCCTGTCATCTAATCAATGTCTATATAAGTGTTCTCTCTGGTCATTGCATTGTGTGTGTCATTGTGGATTCGGCCCTGTAGCGTGTGTTGAGTAGGTTAGATGGACAGATAACATGTATTACAAAGAGTGCCTTCACCACATTAATGTGTCGTAGGTAATGTTTGTAGGAATGTAGAGTCAGGCGTACACTCTGTATTAGCATCCACACCTATACCACATAAATATAATAGGCTAGTATATTCGTTGTGCAGCTCCGTTCCATTGTGTGTCAGCTCCTCCAGAATGCTACTCCTATGTCTGTTTATCCCTGTCACCGACAATAAAGCTGATGACAGTGGGACTCCTGCATTCTGCCTCCATTTCTACACCAATACGTTACAATCTGCAAAAACCTTATCACTTTTATGAAGTCGTGACCTAAAAAAAATATCCTGTATGCAGTACAGCCTAAGTGTGCATAGCTGAAATCAAACTCAATATGTGCAAAGTTCCCCAAAAGCCAGTCTTTGAAGTGCTTAGACAGAACTTAACTAATGACAAAGGAAGCATGCATGACCACGTTGCTTTAAACAGACTGGATCCACTCCATTAGCAAGAAAGAACATCAAATTGAATTGGCATTAAAACATTTGGGGGGCCTTTATATCTCTCTTCCTGATCTGCACGGCAGAGTGCTATCTCAGCTCAGTGAATACGCTAATTATCATTCTGCTTATGTATTACATTAATTCAAATAGCCTCTTTCGCTTGCTCTAGGCCACATCAGATTGAGTGAGAGGCATTGTCCAAAATGGTACCGTTGGGTCATATGGTTCTGGGCAAAAGTAGTACACTAAAACAAATAGCAAGGATTTGGGGAAACAGGCACTGCCTCTGTAGCATGTACTTTGAAATGTCTTTGTCCCTCATCTGTCTGTCTGCAACGCTATGAAGGAAATCACTGACCTTGGGAGCATAACTGGATTACAGTATAGGCACTTTTCTGTGTCCCAATGTGTATTGTATTTGTGTGTGTGTGTGTGTGTGTGTGTGTGTGTGTGTGTGTTTGTTTGTGTTTGTGAATGTGTGTGTGGTCCACTGTCAAATTTACGACTGTCACTTTCTGGACTTTTGCCAGGACTGGACTGTTCTGTCTTGCTTTGAGTTTTGGTAATAATGTAGGAAATGTATTGGATGAGGGCACTCTCAGCTGTAGCTGGTCAGTCATTCCTTTTATCTGGCCTTTCCTTCAACCCTTGTTCAATCCATTCATCCATCCTGGTCTCCGTTCTTCCTTTTCTCCATCTTTCCATCTCCCCTTCATCCCTCTGGATCACTTGTCCTTCGATTCCTCCTTTCATTTCTTCTCTCCGCCCCTCAGCCCTTCATTCCTTCAATAATAATATTCACTGATACATTCAATATTGAGACGTGTTCTACAAGCTTAGATCAGCCAATTACTGTCTATGAATGGACCAACAGCTGTGTGCCCTTGGGTCGTCTGTCAATGTCACATTGAGTGTGAAGTGTGAGGGCACACTGGGGATTAAGCAAAAGGGGAGGTGTGATTATTGAGCGAGGAGTGGGGTGGGAAGAAAGGGTAGAGTGAGGGGGAAATCATGGGATAGAGGGCCAGGTCAGTAACACGCAATATTCCACAATTAATCGTGGTAGCATCTGTGAGAAAAGCATCTGTGCCTATGGGGGTTCACACGGAAGGCAGTAGAAACTGGCTTAGCATCGTCTGGTGTGGTGGCTATGATGTTGTACAAGTCAGCCTTCTCTCATCGTGTTCTAGTGACTCCTTGTGGTAGGATGGGTGACTGCAAGAACAATTGTGGTTGTTGGCTTGTGAGTTGTTGGCTGGATTGTAGAATGTGATCCCCCTGGAATGTATAATATGACCCAGCAAATACTTCCTTGCTGAATAAGCAAGTAATAAGGCAGGCATGGTGGCCTAGTGGATAGCACTGTGGCCTCACAGCAAGAAGGTTCTGGGTTCAAACCCTGGTTGTTCCAGGCCTTTCTGTGTGGAGGTTGCATGTTCTCCCCGTGTCTGCATGGGCACCCTCTGGGTGCTCTGGTTTCCCCCACCATCAAAAACATGCAGGTTAGGTTCTCCAGTCAGTGCCCCTGACGAAAGCGATGGCTTAGATCTGGAATTGGTCCCTGGATGCTGTAAATGGCTGCCCACTGCTCCCTGGAGGGATGGGTTAAACACAGAGAATTAATTTCGCTACGTTTATGTGACAAATAAAGTACCATTAAGAAACAGAACAGCTTTGCAAGATGTACAGTGGAGGACATCTATTAATCTTTAATTTTCCTGAAGCTGCTGAATTCTGATTTGAAGATCACACCAAGCTGCCTGTAATCCGATATAGATCTATGGTAGACTGGTAAATTGATTGTTTTGACAGTAGAGGAGAATTCATGGTGGGTTCTGCCTGTCAAATAAAAGTACCAATTCTCATCACAGACATTCGTTATTACATTACTGACTTTGTCCTTAGGATGGCCCCTGTTGTTTGGGTGTACTGTACCTTTACCAATAAATTCAATGTCATTTTTATCTGTAAAAGACCTCTGGGTGGATCAAAAACCTGTTTTCTAATATTCATTTGTTTAAAGCAACTGGACAACCTAAATATTTTTGTCCATATTTTCATTAACTTGGGTTTTCTTTCTCTTTGTAACTTATGGTGCTTTTGTTCAGGGTGTTTTTTCTTACCTTTGCAAGTCCCCTGCCACGTTTTCCCAAACACAGGGCCTACCAACATCCTCATGTTAACTTCATAATAAGTAGAATCCCTCATCCCAGCTAGGTTTCCTCATTTATAATTAGCATTATAACATAAAATGCACTTTGCACGTGTGGGATTTTGAAATGTCCTTAATTTCGTGTGGGTCTGAGGTGTAATTCATTATTTTATCTGCCAAAGCTCCACTGCGCCTTGTGTCTGGTCCTGTGCTGTGCTCTGTGAGAGGGGGAGTGGCCAGCGGTTAGAGCGGCATAAGCCAAAGTGTGCTTGTTTTACCGAAATATATTTAACGATCTTTTGCAGTTCTAATCCAAACCGTCAAACTTGGCATGGCACTTTCTTGTGTCCGTAGCACGACACCTGTCAAGTTTGAAATCGGACTAACGGTTCGAGAGATATGCGCATTAAACACAGACAGACAGACAGACAGAGAGACGTTTTCGCAATTTATAGATACAGTAGACTGTCTATACAGCCTTGACAGATATCATTCCTGTTTATCACCATCATTCTAACAGAAAAAGTATTTTCTTGTTTATGATTTCAAGAAAGTCTCTAAATCCCAAAATTGTCCATAATTTCAAAAAATAATTCGTCAAAACCCATATTTCACAAATTTGGCAAATGTGACTTTTAAGGATAAATAAACTCTGCAAACCCTTGGTATTTTACAGTAACTAGATTTTTATAATCTTTAATGGAAATAATGGTCAAGGTCTTTTGGGAAATTAATTCTATCCAATTAAGAATGATGTTAACAGGGGTGAGGACATTTATCTAACCGTTCATCCGCAGGAACTCTAAAATGTATCTCTAGTGAATTTTACATGTTATTTTCACTTCTCTTTATGAACTCCAGTTGTATTCAACTCTGGCCCTCGAAACCAGTTCCCCTCATAATCTTGGATTTATTTAGACTTGGTACACCAGGTGGGTGCAATTAGCCCCGGACCTCTTAATGTAAGAGTTAAATACCCCTGCTGTACTCCAACCCTACATACCTTCCTCTCTTCCCCATCCATACACTTTCTCCTTGTTAGAATGCTACCTAGTTGTTACCGCATCTGCCTGGTGTCCATAAAGCCCTGGTTCAATCCCCAAACCACAAAGGCTGAAATCTTTTGCATTCTGTCTGTGAGTAGGACTATTTACCCTAATTACTCGAGGTAATTGCAAATATTGAAATATTGAAGTTGCAACCTAAACTGATGCAAACATAGCAATACTTTTTCAGTAAATCAGTGCAAATGTGATGTACCAAAAATTTATGAACATTTTGAAGTAGTTTTCTGTCTTTTCAGTTTCTAACTTCCATAAAAATGTCGACTTAACTCTAATATGGTCGAACTGACCGACTCTCTGCGTTTACATACACCTTATACAACCCCTAAACATTTGTCTCATGGCATCGTTTAGACAAACACTGAATATATAAAACACATCATCTTAAAATTATACATTTCATCTTGTCTTTTACCTTTTGAAAATAGCCTCATTATCAGTGTTGGGATTACTTTTTAGTTACTTGATGAGTTCACAAGTTTTGTGAAGTCCCTAATTTTGACAAAATTATCAGGTAAATGGAATTCATATCTTACTGGTTACCATGATTGATATTTTCCTCACTCTTTCTATTTGTTTTATAGGTCACTATAAGATATGAACTCCATTTACCTGATAATTTTGTCTTAATTAGGCACTTCCCAAAACTTGTGAACTCATCAAGTTTTTATTTTATTTTATTTTTTATTTAACCTTTATTTAACCAGGTGGGCACGTTGAGAACAATTTCTCATTTAAAACGGCGACCTGGCCAAGATAAAGCAAAAAGGTGCAAGTACAGACATAGTTACACATGAATACAAATACACAAGAATTACACAGATTGTAGAGTAACTGAAAAGTAATCCTGAAAGTAACTTCGCCCAACACTACTCATTATATATCGGAATTGAAATTAAATCCAAAAATGTTAATTGTAATAAATTGCACTGTATTGGATTGAACTGTTTTAAACTAAAAGTATTGTTCCTGTATCGTATAGGACCCCATGATCCTAGATGCGTATTGAATCAGCCTTGAAAGGAGAGCTTCACCTCACTAGTTGTTAGCCATCTCAATAATAAAAATATCTTTATATGGCGTGTCATTTTTGTGTTGTAATCAGTCAGCAAGCAACATGTGAAATGTGTTAAAGATGGGATTAATTTAGAAGGAACCCACACTGTAATGCTATCTCTAAACAGGCAGGCAGTGGCTAAGTAGCGAGGAAATTATAATAATATTAAAGTCAATGTCAGCGTGTATTTTAACAGAGAAAATCACATTGAATAAATATTTCACTTTTAATAATTTCAACACAATTTAAAGTGAGATTTTTCTCCTATACTGTGTAAATTCAAACTGCTGTACAATATATCAACAATAATTTTTCCCAACTTTGCATATGTTGAGGAGGTGATTTAGAATCACAAGTTGGCGGTGAATAGTCACCTTTAAACCTTGTAATAATTTTGTAGAGTACATTAACTATGTATATAAAAAATATTGATAAGAGTAGAAACAATACATCGACACGTGAACTACTGATACAAAATATTGACGTAGTAAAATATAAAAAGGAAATTAAGTACTTAAACATTTGAAGGTATCTTGAATAGGTTTGCTGAGTCTGGAATGTTTTTTTAGGTGAGGAAATGAAAGCTGCTTCCTTCACATGTATAGTGTTTTAAAGCTGGAGGGCTACCCAGAGAAGACTGTCACCCATTCTGAGAAGAGTTGGGTCTGGCATTGCCATGAGACTGAAACACATACTGGGGGTTATTTCTCAAGACGTTGGCAAATGTATTTAGGCTTATAATCCAAAAGGGTTTTAAAGGTGTTGAAC
Organism: Umbra pygmaea; assembly: GCA_016801145.1. NCBI lineage: Eukaryota > Metazoa > Chordata > Actinopteri > Esociformes > Umbridae > Umbra > Umbra pygmaea. The sequence goes on along the minus strand of JACXGM010012224.1, from coordinate 4,453 downwards.
AGGCAGTCATTGGAGGCTGAATAAAACAGCGCTGATGTGGGTGTTTTGTGACATTTCAAAGATTATCCTGTCAGTTGCATTCTGGATCATCTGAATTTGAGGTCCTTACTGGAATTCCTGACAGCAGTGGTCAAATTAGATGATTGTTATGAAGATGGTAAATTTCATTTTCTATATGTGGCAGATTTGTGTTTTGTATGAAGGGAGTAAAAAACGTCACACATACTGTAGGTTTCTGGCAGTGGTGGAACCTGTGATTGCGTAATCATCCAGATGCATTAGGTACATTTGCATCTCCTCATGAATTCAGTGCATATCTTCATATTGGTATAACAAATAGAAGAATGTGGGGTAATTCGTGTGACAATAGGACAGTAACCAATGTGAAAGTACATAATGTTTGAGGTAAGAAATGTAAAGTTTATAAAAAAATTGCAATGGCATGACATTAGGTGTAAAAAGTAATGTCAAATGTTTTTATACTACCATATATAAAACTTTTTTTGACTGTGTCCAAATTCAACAATTGCCCACTGTTGAAATGAGACTCCTCTGTGTAATTTCAATAAAGAATTTGTATTGAAAAATATGAATGAATACATTTTCCTTAGTACATCACCAACATTAAAATTCACTTGCTAATTAGCACGTCACCATGTTTCATGAGCTGATATAATTTTTCCATAAAATGTGCATAAGCTCCAAAACCATATATACTTTTAATATCACTCTTAGTCAGCATTTCTCCTGACAATTGTTTTATATCAAGACGTAGATTAAACAACATGATCATTACACAGACACGCCCTTGCTGGGGACAATAGAAGGACACAAAAATGTGCAGGTTTGTCACACAACATATTGCAGTCGACTCTGGTTTTTGAGGGAGAGTTCAGTTAGCATATTAACTGCAAGAATGTTGCGAAATAATGTAATGTTAATTTCTCTATCATAAGCCACCCCCAACGTTTGCAGGCTCACTGCCTTAGACCATATAATCTCGCCAGCTTGGACCTGCGCATCTGTATTCTCCACCTATGGTATAATCTTAGGCCAGCCCCTCAAACTGCTCATGAAACACAGCTCCTGCACAACTTTTCTGCACTGGCTGCCAGAAACCACTCTAAAAAGCTAGTCTGCATGCTCATTGTCCACTATAGTGCTGTTTCAGAGAATCCAAGCAAGTTCTTTGGGAGTTCCAATGGGATATAACATGAGGCATGGGCGGACTGGGAAACAAATTCAGCCCTGGCAATGTAGCTACACCGGCCCACATTAACCCGCCCACACAATCCCACCCACCCTATCCTTAGGCACACACACTTCACATGCTACATTGACATAAAGGAGGTAGTGCTAATAAATACTATAAGTACTACAGTACAGGTTTTTACATATCTACTTGTCACTGTACAAATATGTCACTGCCAGATGCGTCTTTCAACAGGCTAATAAATAGGTAATATTGAGATGTGAAAGACTGGTGGAGAGCTATGTATAACTGTATGAAATGTATGATGAACATTAACTAGAAATTTCGGCAAGTAAACACCAAGAAATAGGTTGTAGCTGTTTGTCTTTTGACTAAACTTACAAAATCCGCAATGAGGACTGAGCTCCAATAGCTTTGGCGACATTTTATAGTACAAAATCGCTGTCAATCAAAAGGAGATGCAGTCTTTCGACAGACCCTTCAATTATCACGCAGAAGCCTGGAGTCCAAGCCAGCCCACTCCTCCATTCACTCCCAGAGACGCTGAGCATCCGTGGGCGGGACATAATCGCAGCTTTTACCCAATGACCGACGAGTTTAGAAGCACTGAAAAAAACTGTTCAAAGCAGCCCCATTGAAGTCCATGGACGCCAGGCTTCAACAGGGAAATACCCTGTGACACTATGGGAATGTATTAGGAAATGGAGTCAGTCGACCTGCTATATGTAGCTGATTCTGAACAAACTCATCTTCAAGATGAATGTGTTCAAACACATTTTTTGTCAATAAAATTAAAACACAATAGTACATATTTGACCATGAACTTTTTGACATTTTAGGGGACGCCGAGCTTCCCTTGCAGTCTTGAAGAAATCGCACCTGATACAACCCCAATTCTGATAAAGTTGAAAAATGCAACGAACAGAAAGAGTAATTTGAAAATTAAATTCACCCTGTACTATTTTGAAATACATGGTGCCCTCACAGATGTACAAGTTACACATGCCATAGACACTTACACACCCCATACATGAAAGGTCCTTTTCTTCTTTGGCCCGGAAAACATGACAGCTGTTTGTCCAGAAAAAGTTGATTCGTAGGATCACAAGACAGGATTCCACTGTACTACTGTCCATCTCAGATGAGACCGATCCCAGAGAAGTCGACGGCGCTTCTGGGCAGTGTTGATGAATGGATTCTGCTTTGAACAGTAAAGCCTTAACTTGTATCTGTGAATACAGTGGTGAATTGCAGGGCAGCTGACAGGGGGGGACAACCGGGTATGTTGTCCCGGGCCCAGTCATGAGGGGGGCCCCAAATTTTGTTTTTGCACAGGAATTTTTTTTAGCGGGGGGCCCAAAATGTGGAGTTTGTCCCGGGCCCACAGATTCGTATCAGCAGCCCTGGTGAATGGTGTTGATTGACAAAGGTTTTCCAAAGTATTCCCGAGCCCATGTCAGCATATCCATCACAAACACATTATTGTTTTTTAAGACAGTGACGTCTGAGGGATCAGAGATCACACACATTCAGAAGTGCCTTTTATGTAACGAGATTTGACCGGATTCCTCGATTCTTTCAATTATATTTTAGAATGTAGATGGTGAAATGACCAAAATCCTACCAATTTGGCTTTGGGGAATGTTGTTCTCAAAGTGTAGGAGTATTTGCTGAAGCATCTGACCAATCCTTGCTTTTGAAGGCCTTTTTTGGAGGCTCCTTATACACTATGATTATACAATTGCCTTACTTGTTTCACATCACCTTTTTATTTCAACTTGTCACACGGCTATTAGTCTAAAATTGCCTCTGTACCAACGTTTTTGGTACATGTTGCATGCATCTCAAAATAAATTTTCTGTAAAAAATGTAATACTTTATCTTTACAAAGTACATTTATAAATCACTCCTCCTAGTTTCTTTTAGCTTTTTTATACTGTCTAAACTTTCAGAATTGGGGTTGTATGTTTCACAGATCTCCCTTTCTTTAATTAGCCTAGTCTAATACTGTTAAATAGAATATACAAAAAAAACACTGGGGCTCAAGCACATTAGAAGTTAATAGCTTGCTACTGCTACCGTACATTGATTATTTGACAGCTTACTTCTCTGTGGTTTCTTCCTAACTTGACTGCACTAATGTCTGCTACAGTAGCTGCATCAGCTGCTATTTCCTTTCTCTCAGGAACAGCACTTATGCCAGAAGTTAAACCTCCTGAATACGGTTTGCTTACTTTCACAAAATGTTATGCGCCTGCCTAATCAGGAAATTATTATTTTTTTAACATTTAACACCACGTTACCATACCTTTTCTTACAAACGCTCTTTGTTTTCTAATTTTCTCTTAATTGATTGCAGATTCTTTGGTGCTCACTATGCAATTTTGACTTCAAATCAACCACATTTTTATGGCTAGATCATCTTTGGACCAGGCTGGGCTTTGGCCCATTGCCCACTGGCCCAAATCCTTAATGTAGATTAGAAAAAATGTGATTAAAAAACACTTCAATTTAAAGTTGACCTGTCAAATAAATGAAATAATATATTATATCTGTCCAGCCCACCCCAATAAAATATGTTCCAGCCCCTCTGGCATTTGCCAGAATTTCCAAATGGCCAATCCGCCCCTGACCCAGGGTCTTACACATTCAACTTGCCATGAAGTGAGTGAGGATATTTTGGCCTAGGTGATAAGATTCACAATAAAACTGAACACAAACTCAGCCATGGGAGGAGGGAAATAGCAACGTTTCTAATACTTGAACACAAACATTACTCAATAATAGGATGAAATAAAAACGCCTTTGACCAAGAATTGAAGAAAAAGTTCCATAATACTTTACATTATTATGATGTGATATAGACACAAAATATTTTTGTTTTCATAGGCCATTGCCACCTGAGACACAAGTTGTTTTCATAGACCGTACCACCCGAGCCATGAGTGGTTTTCATAGACCGAAGCTACTCAGCCATGAGTTGTTTTCATAGACCGTAGCCACCCGAGCCATGAGTGGTTTTCATAGACCGAAGCTACTCAGCCATGAGTTGTTTTCATAGACCGTACCACCCGAGCCATGAGTGGTTTTCATAGACCGAAGCTACTCAGCCATGAGTTGTTTTCATAGACCGTACCACCCGAGCCATGAGTGGTTTTCATAGACCGAAGCTACTCAGCCATGAGTTGTTTTCATAGACCGTAGCCACCCGAGCCATGAGTGGTTTTCATAGACCGAAGC